>CM021785.1:7368172-7400033 GCA_011076525.1 Nettapus auritus | reverse complement strand
GGGGGGGTTCTATGGGGTGGGTTATGGGGGCGCTGCCCTGTGGGGTGGGGGAGACCCAGGGCTGTGGGCGATGGGGACGCAGCCCTATGGGGTGTAGGATGCCCAGAGCTGTGGGTTATAGGGACAAAGACCTATGGGGTTCAGGAGTCCCAGAGCTATGGGGTATAGGGGCACAGCCCTGTAGGCTATAGGAAGCCCAGGGCTATGGGGGCACTGCCCTATGGGGTGTAGGAACCCCGGAGCTATGGGTTTATGGGGGTACAGATCTATGGGATATAGGAACTCCAGAGCTGTAGGTTATAGGGACGCATCCCTATGGGGTATAGGATGTCCAGAGCTATGGGTTATAGGGACAGAGACCTATGGGATATAGGAACCCCAGAGTTATGGGGGCACAGCCCTATGGGATATAGGAACCCCAGGGCTATGGGTTATGGGGGCACAGTCTATGGGAGACCCCAGAGCTGTAGGTTGGGGGTGCAGCCCTATAGGCCCCCACGTTGCAGCAGCGCAGCCCCGCAGGCCATGGGATGCCCCAAACCCCGTTGGCTGCGGGGTCCCTGCCCCACAGGCTGCAGGACACCCCGAAGCTGCGGGTAACGGGGCACGGCAGCCCCACAGGCAGCGGGGCCCGAGGGCTGAGCAGCCCCCACGGGAGCCGTGTGCCCCCAGCCCTGCCTTATTGCCAAGCAGGAGCCCCAAAAGCTGCCCTTTTCACCCCAAAGCGTCAGGGAGGACATCGGGCGCATCCCTCCGCGGCGCGTCCACCCGCACGGCCCCCAAGCACAGGCGGCAGCCGTCCGTTCCTTCAGGTTTTATTTGTTAAACTGCTAAAAATTCATCCAGGAAGGGGGAAAACATAAAAAAAACCAAAACAAACCAAAATAAATGGACACAGATTTAAATATCACCGCCATCGCTTCGCCTTCCCGCGCGCGGCCGAGCCTCCGGCGCCGGGGGGACCTGAGTGGCGGGGGGACCTCACAGCACCAGCGCCGCCGGGGAAAACGGGGCCGCTTCCGAGGAATTTATCGTTTCCGAGGGCTTCATCGCAAGAACATGCCTTCCTGCGAGGGGAGGGCGCTTCGGGGGCCGGCTGAGGGGGATTTGGGGCTGGGGGAGGACGCAGGGCACAGGCGGCACCAGGACCCACGGCCCCTCGTGGGGATGCCCCGAGCTCGCCGCCAGCGGCCCCGAGTTCCTGCGTGGTGTCGCTCCGGGGGCGATGCCGGAGGCGCGGGGAGGATTTGGGCAGAGGTCTGGCTACAAGGCAGCGTCCTGCCCCAGCCCCAAGCGGCTCGCGGGGCTCCCCTTTTAGCGGGGTGGGGGGATTTCGGTAGGAAACATCCGGCCCTGACCCCTCCCGGGGACGCGGCTCCGAGGAGCCGAAGCCAGCAAAGCTCGGTGGGGACGGAGAGGGACGGGGACCACGTCATGGCACTGCCGGCGGGCCGGGCTGCGGTTTGGGGCGAGTTTCCTACTTTTCAGCTATTTCAGGCGCCGGGTGAGAGATGCCGGCGGTTGCCAGCCCCGGGCCGGAGCCGGGCGCGCGCTGCTGACCACCACTGAGCAGAATCTGCCCGTTTCCACCCCCCGCATCTCGAGCTGGAACGGAAGGAAGGAAGGAAGTTTGTCCCAGACGGACACACGGGTTCAATCCATTCGGATTTTTCTTTGTTTTAATCTTTGCGGAAGGAGGCACATGCAAAGATGATTTTGTTACCGCTATCAAGGCTGACGCCGGCCCACCCTGCCGCTCGCACGCTCAAGCTGACCGATATTCATCGTTTTGGCTGGAAAAAAAAAGCGTTCCCGGGCTGTGAGGCGCTGCCGCAGCGGGCGCAGAAAAGCTGTGTACGTGTTTGGGTCGGGCACGGAATCTCCGAGCCCAGAAGGGAACGGGCGGCCCAATCTCCGTTCGGGTGGAGCAACGGGATTGTCGGAGGAAACCGCATCCTGCTGTGGGATCCGGAACGATGCTGAGCCCCCACGCAGCCGTCGGAGACGTCAGGCGGTGAAATCGGGTCGGGATCTTGCAGGAAGCTCCTCTCCCCCCGAAAATTTCTGAGGTTCGGACCCGGTTTCAGCACGTCCCCAGAGCCGGGGCAGAGCCGGGACGCTCCGTCTCCCTCGTGGCCAGCGCCGCTGCTTCGAGCGTTCCCACACACGGCCCTGCTTGAGAAAGCAAGTCCTGCCCGGCCGATTCTCAACTCTTTTTTTTGGCATTTCACCGCAAAACCGTCCTTTCTTCCTTCTTACGGTCCTGCACGGAGGACAGGAACGAGACCGTCAGGCCAAAGGGGTGAGAGGCAAAAAAAGGCATCGTGTTTGTTGGGAGCAGAGGTCGCAGCTCGCAGTGCTGGAAGGTTTCTGCCCGGGTATTGCTGTTGTGTTCCTCGCAGAGCCGCACGTGAAGCACGGGAACAATCAGTGCGCGCGAGCTGGCCGCCTCCTGTCCGCAGGCATCGAGCTGCTGCTTACAAAAGCACCGCTACTCGCGTGCCACAAAGAGTTCCAGAGATACGAGGCCTCTTAAACCCCTGGAGAAAAAAAAACAACCCCCCCCAAAAAATACCCCAAGAGGCTACGGGATGGCAGGCTGCCCGCCCGCTCACCCTAAATCCTTGGCCTAGGTCACAGCAGAGAGCGCAGCGACGGGGATCCTACGGGCAGGGGCTCCCGGCTTGTAAACACGATGCGCTTCGCTGGGGGCTGAGCGGGAGCGGGCGGGCAGCGCCGGAGGTCCGGGGGGGCTTCGTTGGTTCGTCGTGCCCCAATTCACAGTTTGGGTGCCTTCGGGAGGAGAGGGAGAGCCCCGGGGAGGGAGGGGAGGAGGTGGTGGTGCGCGGCTCGGGCCGCATTATCTCTTTGCTCGCACAAAGTACAAGGCATTGGTTTTGGGATAGTACTTCACGTTCTGTTTCTTGTCCATGAGGCCGCCGAATATGATCAGCTCCCCTCTGCCCTGCACCACCGTGTGCAGGCTGGTCTCGGGCGGCCCCACCACGGAGCTGCTGTTGAACACTTTCCATTTGACTCGTCCCTTCTCCTTGGTGTCTTTAATGTCCAGCACGTACATCTGCATGGGCTTGCAGTTCATGCTCTGGTACAACGGCTTCCCCACGTTGAGGGACTGCGGAGGATGGTGGCCCAGGCGGCGGGCGATGGGCGGCAGGGAATGGCCCTCGCCTTGGGCAGAGCCCGGCCGCGCCTCGGCACCCGCGCCCTGGCTGCCCGGGGACCCCGGCGAAGCCGCCAGGGGAGGGCCGAGGGCGGCGGAAGCCGAGGCGCCTTTGGAGGACAGGGCTTTGACGGCCTCCAGGCTCCTGCGCAGCGCGCCGGGCGAGACAGCCCCCGGCAGGGAGCTGGCGACGTGGGGCGGCGTGTGGATGCCGTTGGTCTGCTCGGGGGGGTTCCTCGCGCCGAGCGTCCTGCCGTCCGCGCCGTCCGCCTGGCAGGCGACGGGAGCCGCTTTCTGCTCCCAGCTCAAGTCGATGGATCCCAGGCGCAGGTCTCTCTGCTCCGGCAGCGATCCCCGCCTCGGCGCCGGGGCGAGCCCGGCTTTCAGCTCGCAGCCTTCAGCGGCTCCGGGCGTGCCGGGCGACACCGCCTGCACCGGGCTGTCCAAGGAGGCGCCGCCGGCCGCGGATGATCCGGGCGACAAGCTGCCCCCGTTGAGCACGGGCGAGCTGTCGCCTCTGGCCGGGGAGAGGCTGCCCTCCCGCGATCCCGAGGGCGTCTGCCGCTGCGCTCTGGGCCGCAGGGTGCCCCAGCGGCCGTTGACGCAGGGAGCCTCGTCCGTGTTCCTGACGGGAGACTGGGAGCGGTACTCCCGCGTTTCGGGCACCAGGGCGGGCGGCGTGGCGCTGATGGGAGAGGGGCGAGAGTTCAAGCTGGGGCTGAGCGGGGCTCTCCCGCTGGGAGCCTGGCTGAAGACCACGACGCACTGGCCCACCTGGAGGGGGGAGAGGAGGTCACGGGTTAGCAGGGCAGGGCGGCAAGAAGGGGCAAGAAGGAAGGGGTGTGGGGCATCCCGGGGGTAGGACGGACCCGAGACCCCGCTGCCTCCGTCCCAAGCCAGACTCACCCGGCAGGCGGGATGGCACCACAGCTCCGGGGCTCCGTGGTCTTCGTTCTCCACCTTGAGCGGCTGCCACGTCCAGGGGTTGGCGTGCATGTGCAGCAGCCAGGCGTCTTTGAAGAGCTGGGAAGAAAAGCGTGGCAGATGCAGGAGAGCAGCCTGCTGCCGGGACCATCCCATCGGGGGCACAGACGGTGCCGTGCAGCTGCCTCGGGGACGGTGAGCTGAGTGGGATCTGACACCCCGCTGCGGCCGCGGGCAAGTCCCTCCAGCCACGTCTGAGGTCCCAGCACAAAATGAGGGGCAATTCTTCCAGTTAACCTCAGCTCTGGTAACCCCCGGGGTGCTTTTTGTTAACGAAAGGCAGCTCCAGCAGAAGTAACAACTTCTTTGGGAAGTCTGCACCGTGGGGTCTTGGTTTGCAGGACAAAATGCCACCCAGGTGACGCGCGGATCCCCCGCTGCCCAAGCCAGCACCCAGGGCTCGCAGGTGCAGCAGGATGCGTGCGGCCTGTGCCCCCTCCCCGCAGGATACTTACTGCGTTGGGACCGCCACAGCCACCAAGGATTAGAATGGTTTCGTCGTCGATTACAATCTGTGGGGACAAAGAAGAGCGTTTCAGACCGGGAAGGGCACAAAGCTCTCGGCAAGGCCTCCGGTTTTGCCGGGCCCAAGGCAAAGCGGGACGCAGAGTTTGCCCACGGGCTCAGAAGCCGGTCCCTTTTACAGAGAGCAGTTACCGGCCCTGAAGCTGAGCAAACAGCAGAGGACCCCACGCTCCTCCTCCCAAAAAGGGTGAAAGGACCATGTGGGAGGCGCGGGCTCGTAGCAGCGTGCGTTAGGTGCTCAGGGTGGGTAACTAGTGCCCTCCTCTCCCTTTCTCTGGAGGGAAGGAAAGCCACCTGCACGCAGGACGTGGTCTCCTGGGGGTGCTTCCATCCTGCTGAGGCCGCTCAGGCACCAGGCACCCGAGTGTCCTCCTGGGGACTGTGAAGGGGAGGCAGGGCTGCCAGCTGCGACAGACACCTGCGTTGAGCCCGGTGAGCTCCACAGGCTCCCTGCCCCAGGCAGGCACCAAAACCGGCGCCGCCAGAGCCACGCGCTCAGCGGGCACAACCCACAGCCACCCGAACCAAGGATCGGGAGACCGGAGCAATTAAAAGGGCCCCGAGCAAAACCAACACGTGATAACGCCTCATTGATCTTAAACACCACGGGGCCTGATAGCTGTTCCTCCTCTGATGGGTGAAACAGCAATTTGTTTCCTAGAAATGCTCGTTAGGTTCTGAGTCATGCGCAAGGCACGGCGCGCTATCTGCCGGAGCGTTAGGGAGATTAGAAGCGCAACCTCACACAACGGCTGCCGAGGGAAAACAAGGGCCTGGCGGGCAAAAGACTGCAAAGGGAACTCAGAAATCGGGCACTGGTTTTCGGACGACCCGCAGCGAGCTGCCTGCAAGCTGGAAATTCAGCCGTGCCTGGTTTCTGTCTGGTTTATCTTTGGCAGTGCGCGAAGCCGTGGAGCCGAGTCAGCGAAGGAGAGCATCACCTGAGACTGGCCGCCTCGCGGGTGAGGGCTGGGCCCTGAGATGTTTGGCTTGGACCAAGCCCACTGCTCGAGATCCAGCACCCAGACGTCGTTGCTCCTGCGGGGATGAGAGAAGAAACACTGAGCCACCGGCACAGCCGCTCGGCTCAAGTCCCAGACAAGCACCCGGCTGCGGCGCTCCCGGCTCCTGACACAGGACCAGGCCCTCGGGGGCTTGGAGATGCTGCTTCAGGGCGGAGGTTTTATCGCAGAATCGCTTTTCTGCCTGGAGGGAACCTGCCCCGGGAGGTGAAAGGTGCAGCACGCCAGCGGGCAGACCCCGCAGCGGGGCGTGAGGGAGGCAGGTGAGCAGCCAGCGTGACCTCAGGGTCCTCCGATCAACACAGGCACCGACACACAGCACAGCCCCTCGCAGATTTCTTCCTGACCTGCCACCCCACGAGCACCGCCACACGCTCCTCGCTCGCAGGAGAACTCGTCGGAGGCCTTCGCTGCTCACTTACATCTGCCGAGATCCCAGCGAGCCTCCGAAGACGATCATTTTGTCTTCGATGACGCAGGAGGAGTGCCCTGCCATGGGAGGGGGGCCGTGGGTGGTCACGATGCAGTTCCACCTGGGGGGAACAGGGAGGAAGGAATTCAGCAGCGGGTCGGAAAGGACGGGCCCGGGTGAGAGGCAAAACGAAAAATCCCACGGGCCGGCAAAGTCCTCGGGAAAGCGTTACGGAGGAAAACCTCAGGGGAAACCGACGGAGATCCGAATAATAACGAAACTCATTAGAAATCCTAATGCGCTCGACGTTTTTAAAACATGACGAAGTCACAAGGCCGAGTTGGAAATCGCCCCTTTCAATTAAGTTTGCCCTGAATTATTTCCAACGCGGTTTAATTACAGCGTTCTAACGACACTGCCCAACAGAGCACCGGATAATTGACACTTCTGATGATTAAAAGTTCTCAATGAAAGAGGAGCAAGAGCCTTCGCCGCTTTGATACAGCATCCGCTCCTTTCTCACACAAGCATCGGTGGGAAAGCGTGGCCTACAACCAGCCGGCTGCCGTCTAAAGGGAAAATTCCTGCCTCCTCCTCGCTCGCGGCCGGAGCTGCAGAGGCACAGCCAGCTGAAAGGCCTCATCGCCCTTCCCCTCCATTTCGGATCGCCACCAAAAAGCAAAACCCCCGGGAGCCGAGGCTCTCTCCCTTAGTTTCCTCAGGACGACCTCGAGCTCACAGCCAGGTGAGTTACGCGCTGGGAATATTCGCTCCCAGACGTTCCGAGGAGCGCTGGGGTGCTGCAGGCTTTTGGACAACGAGCACCAGGCAGGAGGTGTCGGACAGCAGTGCGTGCCGGTCTCCGGGCCCGAGCAATGCCTGGCCTTCTTTTTGTTTGAAAGGGAGCCTCGAGGACACGCAGGAGCAGCCCCACGCGGCACCCTGCAGCTCCCCTGTCCCTAGCAGCCGGTCCCGGGGACCCTGCGGACACCTCGGGCAGCTCCCCAGCTGCGCTGCAGACACTTCTTCCGGAGCTCGAAGCCTGTGCTTCGAAGCCAGAGGTTCTCTTACCAGTTTTTGGAGGGCGAGTACGTGTGGATTTCATCGAAGAACCTCTCCGGCTGGTGCAGAGGGTAAGGGCTCGGCCGCGTCCAGCCTCCGAACAGCACGAGCAGGTCCTTGTAGACCACCAGCGTGGCGCCAGCCTTGGGAGAGGGGTACGAACCTGGGCAGGGACAGAGAAGGGCACGGTGAGGAAACCACGCTGCAGCTCAGGCAGCAAAGCCGGCAGGAACTGTACCGAAGTGAGTACCGGAGGCTCCACCTTCGAAAAAAAAAAAGCAGCAAAGAAAGCAAAATTAGAGCTGGGAGCCTGGGAAGAAAGCTACTGCCAATTTGTGTCGCTGTAATTAGTAGGAGCCTGAAAGCACATCTCATGTATGGCAAAACATCTGTCAGTCACCGGCAGGAAATTACTAGCTTTCTAACGTATCCCTTTAAATTATTGCTTTAGCACTGAATAAAAGCAGTAATTACCTCCGAATGCCTTCCGACGTCTCCCCAAGGAGGGAGATGCTGCGGCTGAGAGAAGCGATTGGGTTGTGGTGGGTTCCAGGTGGGGCTGGTGCCAGCCAAGCCGAAAAGCAACCCCCGGCCAGGCACAAAGCAGGCTCGGGGGCTCTGCTGCCACCTTTCCGAGGGACAAAGCAGGATTTGGTGCTGCAGCTACGGGGGAAGAGGGGAATAAAGCTGTTCGGGGAACAATTGGCTGGGACAGGTACACGGCCAGGACTGTACCCTACAGCTTAAGGACCGAGGTGCCGAGAGAGGGTCACGCCTGGTGACTTTCTGTTCCCAGCCAAACTCCAGACTTCCAGTTTCCCTGGCTGTGTGCAGCTCATTAATACACACCAGCAGGTTTCCGACCCAAGTGTTGCCTTGGCAGAGCCTGAAAGTGGCTCTCCCAGGCTTGGCACGGCAAGCTGGCTGCCAGGAAAGTTCCTACCTGACCTGGGGAGATTAATCAGCTGCCCGTCCGCGTGTTCCCTTGCCCGCCGCTCTGCCTGTCCGCCCAGGACAGCACGAGGCAGCAGGCAGCGGGTCGGTGCCCAGCTCTGTCTGCAGCAGGGACACCAGCGAGATGCAAAAATTGCTGTTTTTAAACCGAAGCTGGCGTTAAACAGGCAGCGTGGCTGGAATTGTCCTTGTGAGGGTCGGGCTGGGGGCAGGGGGCCAGCCCGGAGCCCTGCTCGGGAAGGTCTGGGCAGGGAGAAACGCCTTCATCATCCTCCTGCTGCGAGCTGAAGGGCAGCCCCTGCCTCCGCCACGGAAACAGCCCCAGGCAGAGGCCGGCCCTGGTTTTTCAGGAAGCTTTGCCTGTTATCGGACGCAGAGTTTCCTTGTGCTAGGCAGGAAAAATCTGAATTTCACGAGGCAGAGGAAGGGCTGGCCTCTCCGAGCCTCTTCCCGCGCGGCGAGCACGACGTGCACAGGGCGACGTCTGCCCCGGCCCGGGGCGATTCCCGGGGCCAGCCCTGAACTCTGCTCCGCGGGTGTGAAACGGGGGAAACGTCGCAGGGGAAACCTGCGAGAGGAGATGGAGCTGTGCGAAATACCCGTCGTACAAAAGCGCCTTGAGCGCACTGATCTTGGGTTCAGCTCGAAACCTGCACGAGCGGCTGCAACCTGGAGGAGGAATCCGGGAGCATCACATTAATACCTCGTCCTTATCTCTGAGGCACTGCTGGGTGCCGCTGCCTGCGGGAGCTGCCAGCAGCCTGGTGTACCCAGGCGGGGCACAAAAGCCATGGCAGGAGGAAAATGTTTGCAGCGTGACCACGCACGGGCACCGACTGCACACCCCAGCAGCTGTCGGAGGGCTCCAGTAAACCCTGCTCAGATTTGTAGCACCAGCAGACGCTGCTCAAACCCAAGGGTTGTAGTTTGGGATTTAAAACGACACAGAAGCAGCTTGGGCAGAAGCTGGTGTCCGAGCATGGCTCCGTGCCAGCTCGCTGCCGCCTTCCCACCAAGCCCGGGAAGGGCAGGAGCACCTCGAGGGGTGGCGAGGAGGAGGAGGCGGCAGAGGCGCCTTTGTGACTTCAGGTCTCAAGTATGCGGAGCACGGAGACAGGTACGGCACCAGCAACATCAAAGGGACACGGCTCCACTTCCCGGGGCCCACAGCTCAAAGTCCGAGCTCCCGAGGCCGGCTGGCGGCGGTTCAAAGGCTGCCAGCAACGCACCCGACGGGAGGGCTTCCTCCGCTGGGGCTGTCCCGAGCCGCTCGGAGCTGTGCCGTGCATCGGCCTTGCCGCCAACCGAGCTGCAGCGTAACCCCATCGAGCCCGGCGTCAGCTTGGCCTTCCTTGGGGATAAAAACCCAAGCACGCAGAGGGTGCAGCGCCGTCGGCCGCTTCTGAGCGCGGAAGGGAGCATCTCCCCAGCTGACGCTGTTCATCCAGCGGCGACGAGGAGCTGAAGCCAGCCAAGCTATTTTTTTTCCAGCCGATGGATTTTCCTGGCTCACGAGGCAGATGCGGGCTTCTCAAAAACAAACAAACAGAAAAGCTCTCCGGCTTCCGCGGACGTGTGGAAGAGAAACGGCAGGCTCTGATCGCTTCTGACACGAGCTCTGAGCTCTCAACGCCACGTCCCTATAAGCGTTTTTTAAAGCCCATTTATTCAGCCCTCTAATGCCGCCGGAGCGGCACGCGCGGGGATCAGCAGCCACATAGGAAAAGCCTCGCTCCAGGGGGGGTTTGAGGGAGGTGAATTTTGTGAGAATTTGATTTGGGCAGGCTGGACAGGTCAGAGAAGTGCTGCTAACGAGGGCTGGGGCCGTGGCTGCCGGATTTCTCAAGAAGAGGATGCTCTTCCCGATGGGCTCCAGCAGCCACCCCGAGCCGATTCGCTTTCCAGGCAGGGACGGGATAAACAAACACAGGCCCGCAGCCCAGTTTCCAATTTCAAAGGGCAAGCTGAGAAATTACAGCAAGCTCATCCAGGGCCCTGCGCTGCGAAGGAAGCCGAGCCCCAGGTTCCAAAGCCGCCCACGGCCCGCGCGGAAAGCCGGGAGCAAGCCCGGGGCAGGCTCGGGGGCTCGTGGCCGCCGCCCGCACCACGGGCACGTGGAAAAACCTCCTCTGGAAGCTGCAGCAAGCTGCGTTTGTTCAACAAACGACACCCCATTGCACCGACGCGCTTAATCTCGCAGGGACGGTATCAGCGGAATGCGCGGAGAGCTTTTGTTAGGGAGCTTTGGGCAGCTCTGCAGTCACCGTCTCAGCGCAGCGGCTGCAGAACGGAACGCGGCGCAGGCTTTTGCTCCGAGGAGCGTGTTTGCTAGCCCGGCTCCCAGGCCAGCGGACTCGAGGGAACCAAAGGCTGAGCCCTAATCTGGAAACCTCATCCACCCCCGGTGCGTTATCTGCCGCGGCTGAGGCACAACCCCGACCACGCTCGTGCGGAGCGGCTTTGTCCCGCCGGGGGGAAGGTCGCGTTTTGCCTTGCTCAGCGTATCCCGAAACTTGTCTGACAGCATGAAATCCCCAAATCTTCCTCCCTCTCTGGGAAGGGAAACCAGAGAAGGGAAAAAAATCTCTTGGCTTCACGATCCAGCCCTGATTTTTCCGCGGTAGTCTGCACATCTGCCCGAAAGCTGCTCCCCCAGCGGGGTGCCGAGCGAGACGACGAGGAGCCCACGGGCACGGAGCGGCCCCTGGCAACCCCGGCCCCACGCCTGGGAGATGCCAACGGAGCCCCCGAGGAGCAAAGCGGGCATCTCGGTGGCACACCTCGTGCTGGCTCTCTCCAGAAGGCAAAGCACAGCACTCGGGGCTCGCTGTAAGGCAGCACCCAGCTGCCCCGCACCCAGCAGCTGGCGTTCACCTGGTTTTGTTCACCTGGTTTTGTCCCGGGAGGTTTGGAACGAGGCAGCGGGATTACGGACGATTTCAAGACCGGCTTTGACCGGGGCTGCTAAACCTTAGAGCTCTGAAGAGCCAGGAGGGGATCGTTTTCCCTTCCCAAAGCCACACGGGACTTCGTGTTCCCTCCAAGCTGGGTTCAAAACAAATTCCTTTCTTTTGCCAGGAAGCGCGGAATGAGAAAAGAGATTATGGCACAGGGAGGGCTTCAGCTCTGCAGAGCTCAAGGAAAACTGAACAGGACCCGAGTCGCCTTCCCCACGGGCACAGCCTGCCTCAGTGGGCACACGTGGGGGAAGGAATCTGCGGAACGAGCGGAGGTTTTCTGCAAGAATACAAAATTCAGGGTGCGGAGCCTGCTCCCCCTTAGGGCAGCAAAGTTTCGGCTGCGCTCTCGGAGTTGAATTTCCACCCGACACCAGCAAAGGCTGGGGGTGCCGAACCGAAGGCGCGGCGTCCCGCGGCCTCTCCCGGGCGGGCAGAGGTCAGCGAACCCCGGCAGTCACCTGCGGGCTTTTGCAATGTCACCGTCAGCTTTCTGCCCCGGAAATTCTCACGCAGCCCAAGTTCGGCGTCCACACGGCTGTTCAGAAGGAGAGGCAGCGCCCTGCGCAACAGGATCCCTGAGTCACCCTGCGCTGGCGTTAGTCAGAAACGTCCTCGCACGGCAACGGCGGCGCTGGGCCAACGGCAACGAGATAAGAGCGCCCGAACGCCCCGGGGGCTTTGCCCCTTCTCCCTTAATAGCCGAAAACAAGGCTGCAATTCCCGCACCCTGCGATTTCTGCTGCCATTTCTGCAGCGTGCCCGGCACGCCGTGGTGCGGGAGGGGTTTTGGTGGTGCCTGTCCCGGCCGGGAACATTTCTCACGGCGCCGTCGCCGGCAGCGTCGCTCCCGGGCGCCGAGCGCTGCTCGGGGTGGGGTCACCCCCGTGCCCTTCGCAACCTCACCGGCTTTTGGGAAACGCAAAGCTGGCCGTGCCGTAAACGGTGCTGCTGTTGCAAGCTCCCTTTCCCTCCAGGCGGGTGGGACGAGGATGACGAGCAGCTATCCGCCTTGCCCTGTTTTATTACGTGTTTTTTCCCCCACCTCGGCGACGCTGCGCCCTGCAGACGTGCAAGAGATTTGAGGAACAGTCCGGCATCCCTCACAAAACTGCTCTGCTGCTCGTTACAGAGCTCGGCCGTCAAAGAGAGCAAGGGCCGATGGGCTCCCGCTGCTCGCCTTCCCTCGAGGGGGCGAAGGGAGGAATGGGAATTGCTGCATCAGACCACGGCGCGGTAAGAACAGGGTAATTGCAGGGAAGGGACTCAAGAATGTGTGGGTTTGCAGAGGAGCGCGCTCCATCTGTGCTGAGCTCCACACTTTTCGCTCGAGTCACGCTCCCGGTTGGCTCCCGTTTCATCGCCACAACAGGAGGGACGCGGCAGGGCGATTTCAGAGGTCTGAGAACCCCTGCCAGCCCCACACCAAATTGCCGGTGTTTCAGGAAACGGCTGCCGTGCAATTTGGTGAGGTTACAGCCAGCGCGAGGCTGACAAACCCCAAGCAGCCCTCTCCTTTAGGGAGCATCCTGTGCGCGCGGTCGGAGAAGCCTCCGCAGGCAAGCACCGACAGCTCAGCGTCGGGAAGAGCCGGGCTCCGCTCATTGCAGGACCGGGGCTGCAAAGGAAACCGAGTGCTTACTGCAAACCTGGCCCCGCATCCTGACTGGCCTCTTTGTGCTGCACCTGGGCACGACCGCAGTGGGTCGGGAGAGAAGGGGGCTGCACGGGGCAGGTGTGCCTGCTAAGAGTCCCCAGGCAGCACAGCAAACACCTCTTTGCATCTTCCTCTTCGCATCTTCCTCCTCACCTGCTCGCTGCCTCCCCAGTTTCAGTTCCAGGCTGACCTCCAAAAGCCGCCGGTGTCCGCGCCGCGCTTTGCTCACACATCGAGTGCTCTCTTCTCCCTCGTTGCAGTAACTCCAGCACTCAGCGCCAAACTGGCTGAATACTTCATGCAAGGGAGGAACGTTCACCCCTGGGCTGCGGACAAGCACCATCTAGTGCTGTGTCACCCCACGTGGCTGCCGGATTCAGGGAGAGATTCTTTACAGCACGCATTTTTGTGAAAGGCGTAGAACCGGGTTACGAGGCACGAGCATTTCGAGTTCTGTCTGAAACCTATCAGGGACTGCACGCCCCACGAAGTCCACGCTGCGTGTTCCATCTTGGGTTTTACCTACGTGAGGACATCGAGGCACAGGCACAGCAGCTAGCAGCAGCCGAGCCTCCAGCCCTGCGCGGAGCTCTTGCCGATAGGTGTCAGCACAGCCTGCCCCAAGCCTGGCGAGCAGGACCTTCCCCGAGTCTCCTCCGAGCTCCTTCCTGGCCACCGGGATTTATTTGCCTCGTCGGAAATCCATCCAGGCAGCGGGGTTTGGGACTGAGAGCCGTGCAGCAGAGCTGGGCAGGGGAAGAAGAACCGCGTGCGGGACGAGCCACGGCCTCGTGCCTCCTGCAGCGCCTCCGAGGGCAGCGGCCCCGATTCCGGCACCAACCTGGAGGGGGTTCAGGCTCTCGGCTTCCTTCCTGGGCAACGCTTTGTGTCCATCAGAGCCCACGCTGAGCGCTGCTATCTCTGCAGCTCTGTGAAATCAAGAAGCAGAAGTCCCCTGCACAGAAGCTGTCACAGCTTCGGCCCCGTGTGTTAACATCCTGAACACCCGGGTAGCGAAAAAACCCTCCCAGCGTCAGCCTCACCTTCTGCTCATGGGAACACCAGCTGGAAAATCACAGCGCTTCCCAGGCCATTCAAAGGCAAATCGCTCTCCGAGCGAAAGCGGTGGAAGGAGAGTTTCTAAACGGGGATTTATACGCAACGCTTCAACAGCACGTGCCCTAAATTTCACCCAGATCTCAGACACGAGACGCTCAGAAGCCCCCAAACCTGTTGGGAGCACCATGAACACGGCCTGCCATTTGTCTCTGTGAGGTTCCTGATGCAAAGAGTCCTGTTTTTACAGATCACTGTCATCTTTACCAACAGGGCCACAGACAGTTTTCCTGTTTGGGGAAGCGTACGACCTGCGGTGCAGAACGCGGCGCGCGGGGCTGCCTCCGTGCGCTGCTCGGGGAAAACGGGCACGGAGAGGCTAAAAATTCCCGGGGGCTGGTGAAGGAAGCAGTGGGAAAAATTCCTCCGCTCATGTCTGGAGGGATCTGCGCCCGGAGACGTCGTCTCTCAGAACCTAACCCCGAGGAGGTTAAAGCAACAAACTATTTTTCAAGCCTTCGCGCCAGCCCCGCGCCGACAATGCCCTCGGAGGGTTCTGGTTTCTGGGCTGTGCTTCGGGGGAAAAAAACGAGCGAGTGCTCCCGGAGATAAAAGATAAGAAACTGAATACGAGGAAGGACCGAGGGGGGGGACGGCAGACCCGCAGGTCCGGCTGTCCTCGCGGCACCGCACGGCTCCCAGGGCATCGGGAGCGCCTCGCTGCCCCGCGGGCGGTGTTGGAGGGGTCTGGGGGCTCCGGCCAGCCTGAGGGGGGGCCCGGGCCCTCCACCTCTGAGATCTCAATGAAAGATCGGGCGTACGACGGGCTGAAACCCAGCCCTGTGCTCCACGGGGATGAGCAGATGCTTGGATGTCCTCTGACTCCGCTCCTGCAGCAGCTGCTCAGCCCTCCCCTTGTGAGAGGAGAAGCAGCCTTGCTTACAACATCCACTTCCCTTCGAACCACCTCTCTCCCGTGCTCCTCCAGCCCGTTTCCCCCCCGGGAAAGCCCCCAGGCCTCCAGAACACCATTTATTCCTACCACGTCAGGCCGAGCTGTCAGGGACGGGACGAGGGGGCAGCAGGAGGGCCAAGCAGCTTTCCCCGCGGAGCTGACGCGGCAGGAGAGGCGCAGACGGACGCAGGCTGGCTGGCACGCCGAGGAGCGTGCTTCCCACGGCGGGGACGGCGCTCCCAGCCATGGCAGGACGGACTGGGAGGCCCTGGGAACAGGACGAGGACGGGATCCTGACTGTAACGTCCAAACAGGCTCTGCCCCAGCGGCGCTCTGTGTCCGGGTCCATCCCCTGCCGCTTTCATCCAGAAAGGCACCGCGCACGGCGAGGAATTCCCAGGGGTTTCGTGAACCTGCTCTGCTTCGGAGTTACACACCTGAAGCCACGGCTGCAGTCAGAATCAGCGACACGGCTCTGTGCCAGCTACCAGATTTTCACTTCCTTTGAATCCCAGGAGCTACGGCATGGCTTCCGCGTGCTCAAGGTGATTAAAAACTTGGGTGTGCCTTCAGTGACAAAGGGCCGCTCAGCGCTGCCCCGCGTCCAGAACCGCGCACGTGCACAGAGATCACTCCGCAGCCTTCCCCTCGAGGGTGCGTGGCTGGAAATGGAAGCAAGCTGGGCTAAATTCGCAAAGTTTTCCTTCCTTGCGCATGGGAAGGTGTGTGTTTTGTGCAGGAACACCTCACCGGCTACGTTCTGGAGCTGGGACCAGGGAGCGCTGCACGGGGCAGGTCAGGATGTTGCCCTCCCTTTTTTGCTAAAGCAAGGACGTCTCAGGTTGTTCACGGCGTTGATCCAAGGGAAGTCGTCCTGCAACGGGAACAGGAGCACCGCAACACGGGGTCAGAGCATTTCAGCGACAAGCCCCAGCAGGGACCGCTACAGAAAAAAAGACGCGGCGAGGTCAAGGACGGCGACGGAACGATCCCAGGAGATCCTCAGGCAGCGGCTTCTCAACCCATCCAGACGTGAGGCCGGATTGTTCAAACGCCTGGCTGCTCTTCAGAAATTCCCCTGACCCGCTCCGCTCCACCGAGCACCCAGGAGGCCCCGAAAAAGGCAGCTCGCCCCGTATCAGCAGCGGCGTTACGAAACTTCACCGAGAGTTTTGAGAACTCGCCGCTGTTTTCCCACAAGGAGATGACAAAACCAGGGCTTTCGGCTCGGGGCAAGGTTTTTGGGCCGCCGCACGCGGCGGGCGGGCTGCTGCTGCTGCCAAGAGAGCCTCCCACCGCACCGGGACCACATCTGACACGGCCTCCTTGGACAGGTGACAGCAGTCTCTCCTACCTCCTTTCGTCTGCTCCTTGTGTTGACACAACACCATCAAAGGCACCTTCCCCCAGCTCACGAGGGGAAACCCGAGCTCCGAACTCTGCCTCCGGACACGGGCCAGAAACCCGCAGCGCTGAAGCGGCACGGAGCGGGGCCTGGGGAAAGAGCAGGGCTGCAGCAGCAGATGTGGGAGAGGTTTCTGCACGCTTACTGCACCGCATCCAGGCTGCCCCGGATGCTTCCAGTACGGACGTGGGGCTGAAGCTGCCCGCTGGTTCGGGCTGGAGCAGGAAGAGGCAGGGAGGACGGAGCAGGCGCTGCGCCCTGGCACTGCCAGCGTCTGGAAATGGAGAGGATCAGGACGTCTGCCCAGCGGGCATCGCCTTCCAGCCTGTTTGAAGCCCAGAATCTTGAGAGGGATGAGAAGCTCTCCCACCTCCCCAGCTGAAGCTGAGGCGGCCTCGCCGCTGGGAGACAAAAGCGCCAGGAAACGAGCGCTGGGAAGCTCGGAAAGGCGGACGCGGGCTGCTGCACGGCAAGGCTCCGGGCGGCCAACAGGAAGAGCCGCGGGCCTGCGGAGCTGCTCCGATAGCAGAGCGGTGGGAAAACACGCTGGGAAGGCACGTTGGTGAGGGTGGGCGCTGCAAATCCTCTCCTGCAGCTGGAGGGACGACGGCAGCAAAGGAGGGGACGGCGCTGGGCGCAGGGCGGTAGCGGAGAGCCGGCAGGGAGGATGCGGGCTTGGTGATTTTCTCCTCTCCCTGCGGAGACCCGGTCTTTGGTGCTGTCGTTCCTTATTTTATAAGCACAGTACAAGACCTCGGTTTTTCTACAAAAAGCTTTCCACCTCTGCCTGGTTGGCCTCCGGGAGCACAGGCAAAGCTACTGGTGTTTTTCTCTCCGAGTTGAGAAAGGCTCTTCCCAGCTCGGTGCACGGCTCCGGCAGACAGAGGCCGAGTGCAGGGCTCCGGAGGAACACAACCCAACAAACACAGGAAGGGAGAAGGGCTGCAGGGGTCGGAAACAGCACGGGCAAGCCAGAAAGGACGGCTGCCTGGGGATACGGCCTCCATTCTGCCTACAAATTACCCACAGCAGCCCGAGGATGACACGAACACGAAGCTTTTGGTTTCTTCCACGGCCATTTCAGCCGCACGGGAACTCGTGTTCAGGCAGCACCAGGGGACTGCGGACTCCGAAGTCGTCCTGCCTGTGCCCTTGCTGCGAGAGCAGCGTGCTGTGGCTCGAGCTACAGAGGAGCCGAGACTAACCCTTGCCTCCAGCTGGATAAACAAACCCCAGCTTAAACCACCTCCACCAGGTTCGCCTCTGCACGGAGGGGCCAAAAATCAAAGAGCCTGGATTAACGACGCAGATAAAGGCGAAGAAAGCATCCCTGACGCTGGAGGAAGGAGCTCACGGAGAACAGCACCTGCCTCAGGGACACGAGGACGCTGTGGCTGCCGCCGTGCACTCACGAGTCGGTGCCGCTGCCCCGGGCAGGAAACGCTGGGAGCTCCTGGGCACGCTTCAACTCCTCTGCAGCCGGGAACGACGAATTTCACATCCCGCAGGGCTCCCGCGTATCAAGGCCGTCCGTGATCCTTCCCTCCTGCTCCGGCAGGATTTGCGTGCGGGAGCGAAGGAGGCGGAAGGTAACTGCGAGTGGGGAGAAGAGGTGAGAGGCATTCCTGCTCACCTTCCGAAAACAGAGATGCTGCTGCCCACCCCGCCGGCAAAAAGCGCGACATGAAAGCCGGGCATCACCTCTCCTGTGCTGCTCCAGCCTAACAAGTAAAAAGTCAACGCCACTGTTTTAGATCTAAGCGAAAAGCACTTTGAAACCTCAAAAATTAGGGTTTTCTGAAGCAATTACCTACCTCCTCCGTCTCCGAGACTAAAGAAACACGGGCCAATTACTTCTTTGAAGGCTAAATATTTACTGCCGGGCTCAGCGCAGCAGCTCACGGTGGGGATGCATTACCCGGCTCTGATGTCATTTCACCTGATGCCCGCAAGTCAAACCCAAATGCAAACAACAACAACAACAAAAGCTTTCTCCTGGCAAAGCCTCGAGAGGGGCAGGGATGAAGCTGCTCCAGCTCACCGAAGCCACGGCCCCGGGCAGGGCCCAAGGCCTTAGCACAGCCCCGGTGCCAAGCTCCTGCTCCAGGACTCTGGTTAAGGGCACTGCGCACCCCGACCTCTCCGAGCCAGAAGTGGCGGAGGAGCCAGCGCCGGGGACAGACCTGCCCCACGCAGAGCAGAGGGCTGGGAATTCCTCAACCTCCACGAGCAATTAGCTCGCACACACCCCGCGCTGGAGCGGGCGTTAATCAATCAACGTCAGCTCTTCTTTTTAAGATCCCTCCTGCGTTATTTACACCTGACTCCAAGTCTCAAAGCTCTCTCGGCTTTTGCCCCCTCCAGCCACCATTCTTTCCCAGGCGGCGGGTGCCAACGCTCCGGTTAGGGCACCGAAAAGGAGCTGTGTGCGAGAAACCACCACCGGCACAAGCAGGGTGACTCATCCCCGCAGCCCGACGAACAAGAGCGCTCTCTGTTCGGGGAGACTGCCTCCAGTTTCAGTTGCGATCCGATCTCGCTCCGCTCATGACAGCATGCAGAAACATTTCCTCGGGGGATCTTCCCATGGGACTTAACTCTGACACGTATTCCCACAGGACCCGTTCTTTTAACGGCGCTGTTTGTTAGTAAGGCAGTGGGAATTCTGCTCTGTGAAATACCAACGGGGTGACCGAGACGCGGAGCTGGGTGCCGGCGGCTGGGTTCATTAAGGCGGTGCGAGCGCTAACTGCGAGTCGTGCCCCTCGTTCGATCCCACGGAAGAACTCGCTGGGCTGCAGGAACAGTCGTCTGTCCCGGGTCAGACCAGAGGTCTGCGCAGCCCGGTACCCTGTTTATGCTGCCCACGGCCTCTCCTCCACCCTGAGCAGAGGGAGAGGAGCAGGCGAGCGCGACGGCACCGGAGGAGGAAGAGCAAGAGGCGGTTTCTGCAAGCGTGCTCTGTGGTTTGTTTTCTTCCTCCATTTTAAGCGCGAGCCCGCTCAGTTCTCACCTGCAGACGTAACGCGCTGGACGTGCCGAGTCAAAAATCAAACGGAAATGTTTAAAGCCTGCGTAGACAAACCCCACCAGCACCTCGTGCCAAGCAGCAGGCTGCGCGTTAACGCGTCGAGTTACGTCTGCCCAGCTCTCAAGTAGCACCGTACGCAGGACGTCTTCATTTCACAGCACTTCATCATAAAAAAACTGTTAGGACAACACACCTTGAAACAATTAAGTAATCTCTGACACTGGAGGCACGATACTTACAGCACACGAAGCAGGGGCAGAGGGAGTCTGCACCCAGCTCAGCAAGGAACGCCTGATGGGTGCTGAGCTCCTTTCCCTTCGTTAAATGTAAAGCTTTTGCCGAAATGGCTGGTTTTATACTCCCCCCCTCCCCCGAGCTTCCCCCAGTTCTGCTTTTGTCAAAGCCATGTTAGTCAAATTCAGCAATATGTGAAAAACACGCGCCTCGTGTGTGACAGGTGGACTTCAAAGCCAGTGTGGGAAATCATTTGTGGCGTTCTCCTGCTCCGCTCCGAGCAGGACTGCAGGACGTACCTGCTCTCCCACGCCTTCCTGGTAGCTCTGGGTAGCCAGCATGGGCATGTCTCATCCGCTCCTCAAAATACCTAAGTGGCAGCTACCGAAGATACCCCAAAAATCTCAGCTTTGGGACCCCACCGCTTACCGGCACAGCCCCTCGTGGCTCCAGAGGAAAACCAGGAACAACGCAGCCGGCCTCACAGCGCGCTGCTGCGGGCAGGAGGACACACAGAGCGTCAAAGAAGTGAGCTGAAAGCCCCTCAGTGATAAATCCCGCGGGGAAACGCAGACCGGGAGCGCTCAGGTAAGGTCTGAGGAGGGCTTTGGCAGCAGGGCAGCTGCAGAAGGGCCGGGGAAGGCGGCCGGGCGCTGCCCCTCACCTGATGCCAGGGGCCGGATCCACTCCTTGCTGTTGAGGTCGAGTCTCCAGAGGTCGTTGAAGGCGGCGTTGCAGCTGCTCTGCGTGCAGCCTCCGAACACGTACATCGACTGGTTGGCGTCATAGTAACACGCGCCTAGGGGAAAGGAAAGCCACCGTTAGTTCGTCCTTCTCCCGTCTTCGTGGGTTGGGTGAAAAAGATTTGCTCCCCTCCTCGGTCCGGGGAGGCAGACACGAGACATCAACCAGGCCGCAGCAAGCCCAAGCCACGGGCTGGCTCCGGAGCATCCCCGACCAGTGCCAACCTCCAGCAAGAACCTTCCGAGACGATTATCCCCTCAAGCAGACCTGCTCCTGAAAGCGCAAAGAAAGCTGCCTTAGGAGCTTACGGTTAATTAGATCAGCCACGATTAAGGCTTGCAGCACGCTTACCTTTTCTAAGCTATTTCACGCTGCTTACAGGGCTGCCAGACTTTACTAAGCGACAGCCCTGCGCACCCACGCCCGGTGGCTTATTCTTTTTCCCAAAGCTGACAGCATTTCTCCTTACCCCGCATTTCTCCTTACCCCGCGTTTCTCCTTATCCCACATTCTTCCTTATCCCACATTTCTCTCTTATCCTCAGAGATACTTCGGGAAGAGAGCCTGCGGCCCAAAGCCACCCCGGGGCTCTGTCGGCCACGCTGACTCTAAGTTTGCGAGGATTAAATTTCCACGGGCGATTTCGGCACAGGCGTTGTAGCCTGCCAGTCCTCTGGCCTGAAAAGAGGGGCGATAGCAACAGGTACGTGCCTCGGCTGCAGCCTGCTTCTAGAAATTCAATCCTCCCTTGAGCTGACAGCCTGAAAATCTCAGTTCTTGGGTTTTCTCAGGAAGTCTTCCCTTTTTTCCTGCAGAGCTCTGGAAAGGAAGGCGCACAGCTTTGGCAGGAAGGACGGGTTTGTGGCTCAGGGCTGGATCTACCCGGCAGGGAGCTGCTCTGCCGGGCGCAGCATCTCCCGGGGCACATTTAACAGCCCCCAGCCACCACAAACACGGATGGTCCCAAAACACGAAATCCTCCCTGCGGCCCCTCAGCACATGCCAGGGAAGCAGCGTGCTCCCGCCTGGGCACCCACCGGCCTGCTGGTGTTCACATGAGGGCCAAGTACCCAAATCCCAGGAGCGCAGCAGCTCCAGCTGCCAGCGTTGTTCTGTGCTGACTGCTCCAGAGGAGCTCGTACCACCATGGAACAACTACGAGCACCTGGGCTGGAGGGGACCAAGGGGCTGCTAACCTCCCTTGGCCCTTGCAGGGAAGGCCGGGGCACGGAGCCGGGCACGCAGCGGGGCCGGGGGACGTGCGAGACCACCCAGCAACGCCGCGTGTGCCTCCGCACGGGGTCCTTACCCGCAGGCTTCATCTCAAACCACATCTCGCCCGGCTGTACAATGCACACCCACGGCACGCAGAACACCCGGGGGGCTGCCTTTGGGCTGGGGGATTCGCTGAGCAACGTAAATAGAGGCGCAGGGCTGCAGGAGCGGGATGGGGCCGGCCTGCCTGGGCACCCAAACGGGCGGAGGAGGTTTGCGCGACCCCCCAGCACGTCTGCCGGGGAGAACTGGGAATAACGAGGAAGGAATAACGAGCGGGACCGGGAGTAATGAGCAAGGCATTTCTGTGGCCTCCCCCACTCCCCAGGACGAGTCCTGGTGCCGTCAGTGCAGGGTACGACCCCTCGCGGGCTGCGAGCCGAGGGTCCCAGTGACAGGTCCAGAGCCTCTCACCTCCTCCCCACGCAAAGCCGTGGCAGCTCCTGCCTTCACACGCTCGTTTGTTATCCCGAGGGGAGGAGGCGGCATTCCTCGCCTCTATTTGGATTCAAAAAAACCAGCCAGCCAGGCACCATGACGTCCGTGGCGTGTATTTTAATCCCGGACCAAAATAATTTAAACTTTGCCTTCCTGCTTCTTCTTAGCGGGCCGTTCAAAGCTTCCGAAGCCAAGGAAGACAGATCGCTTTGAGAAAAAGTAATTAACGCAAGCACAACTGAAAACTCCGGTTTGACACCAGCCTTCCAGGGCACAACAAACCCGGGGAGGAAGACGTGCGTCCGCGGCGCCTTCAGCTCTTTGTTGGGTGGAAAGCAAGGAGGGGCTGAAAGCCCGGGAAGGATTTTTATGTTTTTAAAGGGTTCAAGCTCCAGTATTGCAGAGATGGGATGCTTTTGTAACTGGAAATTAAAAGAATAAATATTTCTGATGCTTGAAGACGCCGATACGCACACAGACTGCAGAGTATTTTGAACACGCTCCTGTTTTCCCTCTGTGCTGCACAACAGCCACGAACAAAGCTTCAGGGATCGCTCACCCAGATAACCCAAGTGAAGATCCACGGGCTACAACTGGGAAGGGAAACCCGAATGCAAAACACACACCCTTTGCGATAATTAGAGGGCGTGGACTTTTTAAACGTCAAGTGCATCAAATAAAGGAGCCTACACGTACGGGAGTCAGGTTCAGAGGTCAGATGCCCCGTCAGAGAGGGGAGAAGTCAGCTGGCTGCTCAGCTCCCACTGCCACAGGGCTGAAAACAGCGACCCCAGCCTTAGAGCTCTTCACCTGGGTGTTCAGCGGTGCCGAGCCGCGAAGTTCAGCTCTGCAACCTCTGCGTGTGTGTAGAAATCCTGCACCTACCCCCTTCTCCTCTCCAATTTCCCCGCTGCAGCCAGACCAGGGGCTGGGTGCAGTCAGAAGGCAGCGACAGGTTTAGCCAAGTGGGAGACAAAAGCTGGAGCTGCTCTGGCTGGGAAGCGGCCCGTCCTGTAAAACAAACATCTTTCCAGTTTTTCCCTCGTCTCTCAGGGTAAATTTGCTTTAATTAGTCACCGCGTTGGTGCCACGCTCCCCGGGAGTACGGAGACATTTCGGTTACAATTAGTCACCGCAGAGCCAACTCCTCCTTCGAAGGATCAGTGTTTCTGGCTCAACGGTCAGCATTCCTTTGCTGCCTTTCCTTTTCTGCATTCCTCCACCTTTTGACATCACTTTCCGAGTGCAGCCAGCTATTAACCGCGTGAGTCACTGCCCCGGTACGATCTCCGCGGGCTGATGCGTTAGGGCTAAAGACAATTAGACGAATCCTGCAACTTTCCACCTTCGGACTCCCACCTGGCCTCCATCTCAGAGACCTGTGCGTGAGGTACATCTGGCACTAAGCCCCTACGTTTAAATCCCACAGAACAGCGCTGCTGCTGGCTGCAGCGTTGTGCAGCTCCGGTTAAATCCCTCAGAAAACCTCCGGCCCCTCCGTTAAGCCCGCTATCAGCCCAACGCGCCGCACCATCAAGGGCCCTGACAAATGCTTCCTCCCCATAGCCGGCGGTACCGCACACCACTTCTTCCTTATCAAACAGTTTTTCGGTGACGTCTCTCTGAATTTACAGCAGGCGATGACCTCCAACTGTTTAAAATTCTCGCTCGTCATGTTCAGTGCTGGCTCCAAACGAGCACTTCTGAGACGCTCCTAATAAATCTGGAGAAAAAAAGACACAGCCCGGCCAATCCCTCAATGCTACCGCTGCCCGTGGACTTCAAAGGGCTCATACCCGGCAGATGACGTCTTCCCACGAAACCTGGCGAGTCACCCCTCAAAAATGGTTTGCGAATCCTCCCTCACTCCCCCTTCCCCGCTCGCCTCGCCGCGTATCAGTACTCGAGATCAGAGCTTTTCACATTCTCCGTGCGTTGTGATGAATGATTTGTTGCCTCGGTTCTAACCTCTCGCTCCGAAAGGAATCTCGGCCCTGCCCAGCTTTGACCAGACCTTCCTGCAGGCTCTGATATTGGAATCCGCCCACAAACACGCGGCTTTGCTGTAGGGAAGGCAGACACCGCAGATCTGCAGAACCGTTCAACAATAATTAATTTTAAACCAGCAAACAAGTTAATCCAGATTAGCTTTCTGCACACCAAGTGCATTAATAACGCTTCTGTAGTGACCAGGGGCTGAGCGGAGCCAGGACGGTGTCACGGAGGCAGACGGAGATCAGAGGCTCCGAGAACAACTCAGCCCGGGGCACGCAGCACGAGCAGCGCGTTCCGAGGAAGCCGCTGATGGGCAGCAGGAAAAATGAAAGCACACATTGCTGCTTCCAAACGAGGGACGAAACGTGGTCCTTTCTGGAGTTTTCGGACACTGAAATCCTCAAAGAGCAGAATGCTGGCACCGGTACATCCCACGGCGTCTCCTGGGCTTTTTTTGGGCATGTTCTGTGCGCCGGTTGTTTCATAAATTATTACTTGGGAATATGAAAACGTTACGCCTGCTTGCTGTTGGATTTGCACGGCTTGCCCCGCGTTCATTTCCCTTTATAAACACGCAGCTTGCTCCCAAGGAGCCGTCTCCCAAAGAGGCCTGACCCAGGGACAAAGCCCCCAGGGTTGCATTTTGCTCATATTTCAGCACGGTGCCCGGCACAGCCGCCGCACCACAAATGAGTTTTATTCCAGTTATCTTTCCCTCAATGCGAACCCGTGCTCTGCTCCAGAAGCTTGGAAGCAGGGCGACAATTCAGCCGTCAGTTAAGCAGAGCTGTCAACCCAGCTGCACACAAAGCCCTGCTGGAGCAGCAGGCACGTGCGCCGCCACTCCGCCCCGACGCCAACACCTCGTTACAGCTTCCCACGCTAACGCCGAGCTAACGAGGGGCCAGCGGAGCCCTCCCGGGCAGCTACTTACTGTGCGAGAAGCGCTGAGTGATGGGGGTTCCTGGGTAGGGGTAAGTGCGACTCTCCCACTGAATGTTTCCTTCTTGCACCGCTTTGATAAAGCCGTGATAACACTGGTGGGCCACACCTAGGGAAAGACGAGACGTCAGCACAATCGGAGGCATGCTGAGGACAGAGCAGGTCTGCACAGTCGCACAAGCACGTCCAAGACCGGCACGTAACACGCCTGTGTAAAGGAGCGTGCGTGCACGCCGCCTGACAGCCTTTGGAGGCAGCAGGGGGCTCGGAGAAGCCGAAGCAAACGACAGCTTATGGCTCGGTGCGCGGTGAGCAGCACCACAGCAGTCACAGAACAAGCCCCGAACTCGGGCCATAAATACGCTGGTGGATACTGAGAGTGTGAGATGTGTTCATCTGATTCGTGTCAGAGAGCAATGCTAGGGCCACGTGATGAAATGTGATTGTCTTACACATCCTTGTGTAACCACAAGAGTGGGGAATGGAGATGGTGAATGTCTGTATGTAGTTGTGTGTTGGGCGATCAATGTATGTACATACTTACGTGTTGGGTGATCAATGTATGTACGTACTTACGTGTTGGGTGATCAATGTATGTACGTACTTACGTGTTGGGTGATCAATGTATGTCCATGGTTCTTACACTCGGTGGTTAATGTCTGTATACAGTTGTGTGTTTGGTGGTTAATGTATGTGTACAGTTCTTGTGTTCTGCAGTGCTCACCTGATAGGAACAGCCTGGGCCAGGGCTGTTGCTGGGCAGAAGACTGGGCGGGGGGGGGGGGAGCATGTATGTGGTCTGGGGTTGAGAAGATTCCAGAAGGTTCCAGAAGGTGAAGAGGGCATGCTCGAAGGAGGACACGCCCACTGATGAATATGCATTAGTAGAGGGGATATAAACCCAGACTAGGGGGTGCATCTCTTGGTTGAGCAGAGGCTCCTGGTGCACCCAGTGCTGTTTGCTTGCCTTTATTCTTCTAATAAGTTGTTAACTTTAATTGGAATCCTATTGGAGATTCAATCATTTATCACAATTGGGGTTCATCGGGGATGGTCTTGGTTCCTGAATTCTGACTTGATGTAGGGGGGGCGCCCCACCATTCGGTGGCCCCTAATTGAGTCAGGTCAGGACTAACGCCATCTCCAACCTGAATAAAGGCAAGCAAAGAACTTGATTTTTTTAATGAGCTCCCTTGCCGGCTGCAGCATTATGTTTTGCCTCTAATTCTGCGCGCGAAGATCCGAACAAAGATGATGGAGTTGTGAGTATTTAAAGGGTGTTCTGTTACCTTGGGTGGGATTTGGATGCTTGTGTGTGCAAGAGTGTGACTGAGACGGAACCTGGTTCCGAAGCGAGTGCGGAGGTCTTCTAACCGCGGTTCCAATCTCCCGCGAGGGACTTGGCCGGTGAAGGACCGAAGCGATTCCTATAGGACTCGTGGGTGGGTGACGGGTCCTAAATCCCCTGCAACACACTCCTACTGGGTAACCAAGGGCTGCAGGAATTGTCACAGTAAAATTCCTAGATGGGTCAGAGAAAGTTGAACAGCGGGGACCAGAGAAAAGGGAGCAAATTAGCAGATACACCACCAGAAAGTCCATTAGGGATAATGATTAAAAATCGGAATGAGGGGGGCCCCAAAGAAGAACAAAACAAATTAAAATTGGTGCAGTACTGCATGATGCAATGGCCAGAGAAACCTCTATGACCACGTCTCCTGGCCGGTTTTTGTTCTTCTGATGATTGGAGTTGCCAGGCTTTGAATACACATGTTAATTCAAAGGGACCTGTTAATCAGGAGGAGAGTGATGATGCGGCGTTACGGATTAGGACTTCACGTCCTTTTCCAGCCCCAAAATTTACACAAAAAACAGCCGAAAAGCTTAAGGAAGAAAAGGAAAGACACCAAAAAGGAAAAGGTGACGAATGGGAGCCACCGGATAACTCACCACCGCCATAACCTAACGACCTACCCCCGGCGGCGGCTCCCCGTCCGGTGTCCGCGGTGTCCCCACCGCTACCCCCGTCCCCACCGCCTCCACCAGCAGCGGAGCCCTCGGAGGCGACCGGGCCTCGGCTTCGGGGCAGTCCCAGGAGCTCGGACGGGGCCTGGGGCCTGGCAGGCCCCGAGCAAGGCGCCGGCCCCGGGCTCCCCTCAGCGGCCTGCCGCTATCGGCACCCCCCGGCACCAGGGCCTTTGTCACCTTCGGTGCCTCGTTAGTGCCTCTTTAAAGGTGGGTAATACACAATGTTAAAGCGTTTGGCAACAAAAAGCCGATGAATGGTTGACCGATGGCCGAATCCCGAAGTGTGAAGCAATACTGACCGAGTCCCGATGTAAAACTGAGGGTAACCTCTGCGCAGAGCCCGGCACAATTTTTGGTTGGAGAACCATCGGAAAAATTAAACGTAATTGTTTGCAGGTAATTGGGTCTCGGACGGGGGTGAGACCAGATTTAACGGGTACTGGGTTGGAGGAAGGGGACGCATTGTTTGTGGATGGCTCCTCCCGAGCAGTTTTTCCAAAAAAAAAAAAAAAAAACCTACTGGCACCCGAGAAAAAGAAAATGAGGATGTGCAGTAATTAATAAGGACCTCGAACCGCTGGAATGGGGGCCTTTGAGCCCATCCCGGTCAGCTCAGGCTCGTGAGCTGTATGCCCTGTGTAGGGCCCCGGAACTATTAAAGTGGGATGGTATTTACAGTCTCTAAATATGCATATGGGGTGGTCCATAGTTTGGGGAAAATTGGGGAAGAAAGAGGTTTAATTAACACTCGGGAGAAATCTTCTACATCAAGAATTAATGGTAAAAATTTTAAAAGCCTTAAGAGAACCAAAGGAGATAGTGGTACACGTGAAAGGACACCAAAAGGGATTAGATGACTGAACCAGAGGAAATAATTTAGCAGACAAAGAAGCAGCCCTGAGAACTCAAGTCGTTAAAATTAACGTAGTACAGGAGGAGACGAGAGGAAGGAGAAAACTTGACCCCTGAGGAACAAACAACATGGGAGAAGATAAGATAGGGGCTAAGTTAGAACAAGGAGAATGGACACTGCCCAATGGGTGAGAGATGTTACCAAAAGCCTAATAAACAAGACAAATATTAGAACGATTGCATGCACAAACACTGGGGTACAAGGGTGTTAAGTGATCATTTCCTTAAACAATTTGCATTGGGATTTATGAAATGGCAAAACAAATGACACAAGGCTGTTCAACTGGTCAGAAGGTAAATGAGAAAGTGTTTCAACGAGTAGCCGCGGGAGGGAGAAGAACAGCTTACAGACCCTCCGAGAAAGTACAAGCTGATTTCACTGAATGCCTAAGGTAGGGAGGATGAAATATCTATTGGTAACTGTAGGTCATTTAACACGATGGGTAGAAGCTTATCCTGTAGCACGGGCTACGGCACAAATGGTGGTGAAAATTTTATTAGAGCACTAAATACCTAGACACGGGATAATCCAGTACATTGATTCTGATCAGGGCATTCACTTCACTTCTAAAATAATAAAATTATGTCAATCATGAGGCGTTCAGTGGGAATACCACGCTCCATGGCACCCACAGAGCTCGGGGAAAGAGAGAACGAATCAAACAATAAAACAACAATTGGCTAAGTTAATGATAGAGACACAAATGCCTCCAACAAATTGGGGTTGTGCTTGTTGGGAGCACGGATCCCAGTAGGGAATGGCCTCAGCAACGTGCGGGAATTGGATTAGAAGCCAAGATTGAAAATGGAAAAGCTTCCCATTGGCACTTTTAAACATGAGAAATAAACCACACATTGAGACTGGATTATCACCATATGAGATGTTATATGGCATGCCTTATTTTCAAGGGTTGCTCCTTGGTAACAATGTGGTTGAGGATTCTAGTATCCAAAAATACACAATTACCACTGGAAAAAGATTAAAGGAGCTAAGAGAAATAGGGATGATGGCTCAAACACCACCTTTAGGATTCACAATTCACCAGTTGAAACTGGCAGACGGGGTTCTAATAAAAACATGGAAAGAAAAAAACCCATCTTGCCTCTTGGAAGGACCTTTTTTGGTTTTATTAACTGCTGAAAAAGGATGGATGCACGTGTCACGAGTGGAAAGTAACATCTGAACCAGGAGAAAACTAACCATCAGACGGACTTGAAGGAACTTCCATCACAGAGTATAAGCTAAGTTGCTGTGGGAATTTTATTATAATTACTCCTGTAAAATTGGTAAGCAGGGAAACTCCTAAATGGGTATTTATTAAGGGAGGGGATTTGTAAATAACAGGTATCAGTTAAGTGTTATCCACAGTATACATTGAGTTTTTGGACATGGCTTGTAAATCAGAACGGGAGCGAATTCTAAAAGGACACCCTTAGGGAAGAGGGCAAGACCGGATAGGGAACCGGTGCTGCGGCTGGAAAAGTCTGCCAAGGGCTGCAACCCCTTTGGGCTGTGACTGCCGATCACCAGGACCCTTACCGGACCTCTTCTCGTCCTATTTGGGGTCAGTGTCTTGGCCCAAGCTATGACAAACAGCTGCATTCTGAAAAGGATGGCTGAGCTCCCAGACACCGCTGTGTCATACAACCTGTGAATGTAAAGGGCAAAAAAAAATAGGAAGCTGCATTTTTAATCTAACTCAACGTGCTCTGTGCAGGGAAGGTGACGGGACCGTATGCTATGATCCAAAAGAACTCCCTTACCAGTACTGGGTAGAAATGAGGATAGATTCAAAAGGAGGCTAACTAATTGGAATTAGTGAAGTTGTAACCACTTCAGCTCAGTGTCGATAGCCTCTGATGCCTGTGGTATCAGAGATGAAGACCACATACTAACTGGAAGCTTGAGTTGGAGGAGATACTACAGTAACCAGCCCAAATACCTTTTTCCTAGAAAAGGGGGAAAGCGGCTTCTGTGTATTAAGATCTATGGGACAGGAGTTATCATAACTGTGGGGCCTCAAATTAGGGTTGTGCTTGTTGGAGCACGGATCCCAGTAGGGGATGGCCTCAGCAATGTGCATGGATTGGATCAGAAGCCAAGACTGAAAATGGAAAAGGTTCCCCCAGTTGTACAGACCAGACTTAGAACCCTGTAAATATAACCCTTAATAATTGAGAAAAGTGGAAATTGGGAGCAAAAATGGGACTTAAAATATACGGAAAGTGAAAAGACCCTTTTTGTAATTACCAAAATTGAAATAAAGGAAAGGGCAAGAGAGCGCAACACAGGCTGTTACTCAATTCATTCTATCACAAAATGGAAACAGGAGTAAAATACGAAATCCCCACAGTTGCTAAAAACCTATTTGTAAATCTGGCTGAAAATATAAATAATTACACATAACTAATTGCTTTATTTGTGGTGGAACAAATCAAGGTGAACAATGGCCATGAGAAGCTATGGAGAGCAACGTAAGTGATCTCCAAGCGTGGAAAACAATGGGAAAGGGTAATAGGAAACAACAGTGGGTGCTCCAAGCAAGTGTAACTGGAAGGAGTTGTTGGCAAAACCTAAAAAGTGGAGGAAGAGCAGTAGGTAACCCCCAGTGTGAAGGAGGTTACCTGTGGAATCAAACTCAAAACCCCTGGGATAAGTGGGGAAGCCCATTGGAAATAAATAATCAGTTTAGAAATTGGACTAATGGAACAAACATACCCAATGGCTGGCCAACTCCTGAGGGGTACCACTGGATTTGTGGCAAACTGGCTTTTGCATATTGTCCAGAAAACTGGACAGGATCCTGTGCATTAGGAACAATATGACCCAGTTCTTTCCTGTTACCCATCAACTGGGGAGAGCAATTAAGAATCCCAGTGTATACGGAAGCTGATGAGCTAAGAGAAGGGCGCCATAAACAAAATCTACAAATGGGGAACTGGAAAGGTAACAAATGGCCTCCTGAGAGAATCGTTGCCTATCATGATCCAGCTACGTGGGCAGAGGATGGATCCTGGGGCTACAGAACCCCAATATGTATGCTTAATGGAATAATTAGGTTACAAGCTGTAAAAGAAGTACTTTTAAATAAAAATGGAGATGTGCTTGGGTTAATTGCAAAACAAAATACCAAGATGAGAACTGCCTTGTATCAAAATCGTTCAGCTTTGGATTATTTGCTGGCACAGGAAGGAGGAGTCTGTGGAAAATTTAACCTTAGTAATTGTTGTTTAGAGATCGATGAAGGAAAAGCTGTGAATGAACTTGTAAAAGAACTGAAGAAAACTGCACATGTCCCAGTTCAAACTGGGAATGCAATCGATTTAAGAGAAGTATGGGGGAACTTTGTGGGTGGTGGTTGGGTCACTAGGATCGGGATAGTTGTATTGGGAATATGTGGAGGATTGTTAATAATTCCGTGTTTAATGCCCTGTTTTACCAGATTAATACACTTGGGTTATACAAGGATTGCAAATATCTGTGGTACCTGTTGACCCAGAACCAGGGAAAGGGAAGACCCATTCCCTGATGATACTGAAAACAAAAGATCCCAAATTGGAAGCAATCCGGCAAGTATTGACTCAATTGGGAAGGAGAACATGAATCAATACCACGAAAAAGGAAATGGGGGATTGGGAGATGTGTTCATTTGATTCGGGTCAACGTAGAGCCATGCTAGGGCCACGTGATGAAATGTGATTGTCTTACACATCCTTGTGTAACCACAAGAGTGGGGAATGGAGATGGTGAATGTCTGTATGTAGTTGTGTGTTGGGTGACCAATGGTATGTATATACTTACGTGTTGGGTGATCAATGTATGTTGTGGTGGTTAATGTATGTATATGGTTACATGTTTGCTGATCAATGTATGCACACGGTTCTTACTTTCAGTGGTTAATGTCTGTCTATAGTGCTTCCGTTGTGCAATGGTCACCGGGCAGGAACAGCCTGGGCCAGGGCTGTTGCTGGGCAGAAGACTGGGGGGGGGGGGGGTCTGGGGTCTGGGGTTGTATGTGGTCTGGGGTCGGGAAAGTTCTAGAAGGTGAAGGGGGCATGCTCAAAGGAGGACACGCCCACTGATGAATATGC
>CM021785.1:7332413-7368072 GCA_011076525.1 Nettapus auritus | reverse complement strand
GGGGGGGGGGGTCTTGGTTGAGCAGAGGCTCCTGGTGCACCCAGCGCTGTTTGCTTGCCTTTATTCCTCTAATGAATTGTTAACTTGAATTGGAATCCTATTGGAGACTCAAGGACTTGAGGATTCCAAAGAGTAAAGAACAAGGACTCTGGAAACACAGATAAGAGCTCACTACCTGTAGTTACCAATGCTCTGCTGTCTGGCAGCTGTGCTCGGTGCATCCAAGCCTCTCTGATACCTACGAGTCCGCGAGGCTGCGGAGCTGCGCCGCTGCCCGGAGCCAAGGTGCCAGCACGACCGTTTCAGCAAGGAGCTACACAGCTATGAACGTGTATTTGAACACAAACCCCATGTTTTAGGGACGTGGCTTCCCAGAGAGGGGTTTTTGGCCCATCTGCTGCAACACAGAGCTGATCACACCCAAAGGAACGCGGCATGTGAGCACGCCTTTCTGCCTTAACGAGCACTGAGCACCAACAGCACCTAATAACGGACTTGTAAGAGAATGCCTGCAGCTACTGGACAGCAATCTGCAGCAAATACGAGAGGAGAAGCCAGGGACAAAAGGCAGCTGTGTCGGGTGAGAATATTCCTCCTTAGCCTGCCAGGGCATCCATGTGTCCTACGGGAGGTGGCTGCAGCTCCTGTGGCGCGGAGCCGCAGTTAATCCTGTGCATGCAGCGCATCTCTCCGTGCAGAGAAGGGCCAGAGACTGCTTGCTGTGGGAACAGAAGGGGCTGGTGAAGCCTTACAGCTGCAGCAGCTCAGCAGATGCTCTGTGGCCCCAGCACCTGCCCCACCTGGCACCCACATCCCTCAAAGAGCCCTGAGCCACGGGGAGAGGATGCGGCCTGACACGTGCTGACAGCAAAACATCAGCTCTGAGAAGGAGCAGGGCAGATCCTGGTTGTGCTGAACACCATTTACCTCTAGCACCTGGGTGCTAACGGAGCTTCCAACAGCAGTGTCCAACCCGCAGGAGGTGTAAGCCCCGCCATGCCCTGATGCTAAAGGGGCTGGACCAGTCCTTGCTGGGCTAAGGCAGCAATTGCACTCGAGGTGCCAGCACCTGCTGGGATTTTTCCCCCAAGAGTTTGACCGTGAGCCCTGCGCCAGGAACACCCCCGGCAAGAAGCCACGCTCGGGGATACGCAGCAGGAAGCTTCAAAAAATGAAGCCCTGGGTCTTCAAGCAGCTGGTCCCCAAGAGGCACGCGGGAAACGTAACCCGAACTATAGCATTTCGGAGCAGATGTATCCTGACAAACAGGAAAAATTCACCAGGAGCAACCAAAGGGAGCATTTACCTCGAGTAACCTCAGCTCTGCAGAGCACACGTTAACGATGACGCTCCCTGTAACCACCACAAGAACTGTGCGGCTGCCCAGCACCTCACCGCCACGGCTCACTCCGCTGGCACAGCGTGCCTTGGGCTGCTCTTCCTCCCCTCCCCTCCAGGACATTTCCCACAGACTCTGGGGTGAATCACCGGGTGCTCGCTTGCTCCAGCTGCATCCTTTGCATCTCTCAAGGTGTGAGAAAGCCGCGACTCAAGGCCACGGGCACTTGAGAACCTTTCAGTAGGGGTGCGGGCGGCTGAGCCGGCAGGACCGGAGCACGGTGTGTTCGTGGGCCCCAAATGATGCCAAACAGGAGTTGCGCAATGCTTACTTCTGAAGGAGTTGCATTTGGGTTCAGCCTCCGGCCTGTTAGACTCAGGGCAAGGCAGAGAAATCCTTGGAATCTCAGCAATGCCTCACATGTGCGAGGAAGTCCACAAATGAGACATCGCCCCACATGCCTGCCCGGCCCTACGCACAAAGCACGTCTCACCTCACGCCTGCTCTGCGCTTCCCAGAAGAAACCAGTCCCCCCCGTGCAGCCGCCTGCCTCGTTGGAGTCCCCCCGTGCAGCCGCCTGCCTCGTTTCCTGTGGATTTCACCGGGGCTGTCTCCCCGAGCGCCTGTTGTGAAGCCCGCAGTCAGAACTCCTGCGTCCAACAGCCTGACGTAGCAGAAATCACCGCTGCGTGCAGGAGCCAAGAGGCAGGCAGAGCTTGTGCAAGGCTACAGGCAGAGCTCTTGGTCGTATCACACGGATCTAGCGGTAAAATATCCCCATAAGGCTTCAGCGTTAATGCTGCACGGCGAAGTATCTGTATCTCAGGGCTGCCCTTTCAGGAAACGTGAATATGGAGATCCCTCCTAACGCAGGTGCGGCTCGGACTTTGCCACGTATGTGCAGCAGAGCTGCAAGAACCAGGCACGGTTTTGTTCCCAACCAAAACCACGAGGTCAGGAGCTGCTCGTTAGCAGCGGACGGGCAGCGTTGGGGAGCAGCACTACGCGAGCAGCCCGGTCCTGTGGGTTTTGGGGTTTTGCTCTGTCCTACTTCAAAACAGAACAGCCGGCCCGGCAGCGGGGAGCAGGCTCCCTCAGCTCTGTTCTGCAGCACAGCAGCAAAGTGAGGCATCAGCCACTTTTTGGGTATTTTGCAAAAGTCAGATTTCTGAGCAAAAAGGGAGAAAATAAAGGCAAGCCTAAAGCAGCTGGAACCCAAAGCCGCGTCCCCACAATTAAAACAACGCGTTGTCACTAGTCGTTTGTACCTTTGATTAGTCGATACCACTGTTTGCAGACGAGGGCGGCGGTTTTGTGCTCCTGGTAGGGTGACAGGAAGGACAGGATGTACTCCAGAACCTCTTCGGGGAGCTCCACCATCGATCTGTTGTGCCTGGTCTCCTCCACCTCCAGCTCAGCGTGGGGCTCGTCGTCTTGCTCCATCGTCCCTTCGACCACAGCTTCTTCGGGATCCACGGCCATGAAACTGTCATCTTCACTGTCTGAGGAGCTGGCCATGGCATTCCACTTCACAGCTGAGAGAGAGAGAGACACAACAGTGAGGTCACCGAGCGAAACCGACAGCCTCAGGCAGCTGCAGGCTGCGCGCGTTACGCCAGAGGTCTGCACAGAGCCTGCAGCAGCCGGCTCCGGGTCAGGGCCGTGGCTTTTGCACGGCTTTGAAGCAGGCTGCGCGCCGTTCAGGGACGAGCTCGGGGCGTGCAGATAAAAGGTTCGGCACCTTTCCTCCCCCAGCCACGCCACCGGCAGGGCAAGGCTCGTCTCTGCCGTGCTCCGGCCACGCGGCGTTTTCCCAGGCCGCTTCTCCATCTCTCGCGGCCGGTGCGAAGCAGAGCCCAGCCCGTCTGCGTCAGACCAAAAGGTCCCAAGCCCCCGTCCCATCGCCCAGCACAGCCCGTGGCCCCCAGGCTGCAGGACGCGTTCCACCTGCAGCGAGCCCACGGAGCAGACCTGCCCCTCACGAGGGGAAACGAGGCACACCTGGCCCGAGTTGAGCTCGGACAACGCGCGGTTTGTGGGCTGTGAACCTCACTTTACCTGCCTTGGCATCACGGCAGGGACATCTAGAAGGAGGCTGAGTTTTACCTGCCTCACTCCTGACACCCAAGCTGCTGTAGCAACCTTCCAGGGATGCAGCCCATCCCCAAAGCCGGCCGTGACGGCTGATTCCACACAGAAATCCCGCCAGGCAGCGTCACCCGCCGCTCCCGACAGCCTCCCCGGACGAAGCGGCTTCAGGAAATCCTGGGGGCCGTCCATCCTCGGGAGAATCCCCGTCGGAACTAAGCCTCCAGTTCGCACGCTAACAGATGCTGTGCGAATTCTCCGGTGTCAGAAATCCTTCTCGGAGTCAATGTTGTGACAAAGAACGGGGAAAAAAAATCCTCTCAGGGAAAGTTCTGGAACGCAGAGCAGCAGCCGTGCGGACCGAGTCGCAGCCCATCGCCACGTGCTGCAAGGAGCTCGCGACACAAACGGCCGCGGAAGCTGCACTCGCACCTGGGAGAAAAAGGTGTGTTAAAGGAGCCAGCCCTGCTGGGGACTCCTAGGAACGTTTAATTGCTGCTGGCAATCAGGGCTTAGAGTTAATTTGGGGGTGGGAGAGAGCAACGGCCTCCAACCTGCTGCAGACTCTAACTCATACTTTGCAATGCGCGGCGCGGCAGTGCTTCGGGAGGCAGCAAAGCTTCTCCAGCACTGCTTGAGCTGATAATTGGTATCAGCAATTAATGGCTTGTGGTTTGGGGCAGGGGACGGCTCTGTCCGGCAGCACAAGCACATTTCCTGGGAAACGCCAGAGCGCTGCTCCAGGCCCACGGACACTTGGGGCAGTCAGAGTCAGCGCACTTGAAAAACAAGCGCCAGGCACAGCCAGCAAGGGCAAACGAACAAAAACAAAAAAAAAGGTTAAAAAAAAAAAAAATAAAAAAACAAAACTCTGGGAAACGAACTGGTGAGCAATATCCTGCCCGGGCACCGGCCCTGAAACGGCTGCTGGGAAGATAAAGGAGCGGGGCTGCGAGGACACCTGCACCCAGCCTTCCTCCCCAGCCCCACGGGCCATCTCCAGCTCTGTGCGGCACGGCCTCCCCTTCACACGGCCTCCCCTTCAGCTGCTTTTCCACAGGAAATTGTCTTTTCCTCCACACAAGCCCTCCGTTAAAGCACCGACGAGGATAAGCGACGAGGTTCCATGAGAAACGACGAGGTTCCTCTGGGTGTTAGCCCGCGCTTCGCTTCGCGCACGGCTCCCCAGAGCAAAAGGAAGCTGCGGGGTTCGACAGCACCGCCCTGCGAGGAGCACGGCGCTCAGGATCCCTTAGGATCTGCCCAGGGAACAAGCAGGAGGAAGCCGGCAGCGCCAGCAGCATCAGAACTGGCCCGAGAGCTTTGTGAAACATTCCCAACCCGGTGCCGAGACCAGCTGGCACCGCAGGACACCGCCAGGTGATCTCGGGTTCCCGTCCTCAAGACGCAGCCACGAGAAGGGTTTGGAGGCTGCTGCTGTGCTCTGAGCGCCCTGAGAGCTGCGCCGGGGGTGCAGAACCTGCCCAGACCTCCGCCAGGGCACTGAGCGGGCCTGAGCTCACGCACTCCCTCGGCCGGGTCCCTGCGCGCCCGTCGCGGCGTTGGTCTGCACCTGGAGTCCTTCAAGCACAAAATAAACACACGACGAAATTCAGAACGAAGGCAAATCCCTGCGGGAGCCAGAAAAGAACGATCCCAAAGCAAGCCTTAAGTTCCTTAATCATTTGTCCTTCATCACCACGTGTTGTCCTTAATAATTAATAGAATTCAGTAATGTTTTGTCCTTACAGCAGTTGTTGGGGGCAGCCCTTCGGAATGACACAGCACTCCTTCCCCTCGCTGCCGTCTCCCGGCCCTACGCAGCCAACACCTGGACGGGTTTCAGGCAAATTGCCAGCCGAGTCATCGGGAAAAGGCAACGAAAAACCAGCCGGGTGTTGAACGCACGAAGTCCGTCCGAAAGCACAACCCGGGAGCATCGCTTTGGTGTTCACACCCCAGGCACCCCGAAGCCCGTGTGTGCCAAGAAATCCCGCTCAGGCACGGCCGTGCCCCGTAACACGTCTCACGCCGCGGGGAGCGGAGCGCAGCCACCCAGCGGCGCCAGTGTCCCCGTTCCCGACTTGCTGCCAGCCTCCATCAGCTGCTCGCTCCCCGCGCTCGGGATTTGGTCGTTTCCCTCCATCAAACCTCCTTGTTGTCCCACCGAACTGATGAACCCAAGCGGCCGCTGAAGTGCCGGGCTGAGGAGCGAAGCGACGAGCAGCCGCGGACGGGCCACAAGAAGGGGACGTGCTGGAAAAAGGCGAGGTTTGATTCCATCGGTGCCCGCAGCTCTCAGACGTCTTCGGCTCCGTGCTGGAGACTTCACGCTGAGAGACGGGACCCAAAACCCGCTGGGGTTGCCCCGACCCGCGCTGAAGGAGCTGTGCTGCGGGCAGGTGGGTGAGCGTTTGCTGCTGTTACCACGCTTCTTTGAGAACCCACTGGCCTTTTTGGTAGGGATTTATTTTGAGGAACCAAACAGGCAGCGCACCACCAAGCAAACCCGCTCGCTGCCAGGTGGAGTCGCACCACCCTGGCAGGGGTTACCCGGCCACCCCGTGCCGCGAACCTCTCCACAAACACAGCTTGCTTGCTGAGGGGATTAAACAGTATGAAAAATGAGGAAAGAAAGCAGAAATCTAACCCACGTCACGGCAGCAGTGACCCTGCATGCGGGGACGTCGCGCCAAGCTCGCGGCGTGGTGACGGCTGCTCACGCACCTCAGCCTCGGGAGGCTGTGGAGGCTCCCCTCGTCCGGCTGCGGCGGGGAAAAAACAGGCGGCCCCGACACAAACGCAGGAAGGCAGCGTGTTCAGCGGGACAGATGGAAGGTGGCTGCTCCACCACGAGCGGGACGGAGTCATTGGAGCTCCTCCTGCTCGGCCGTGACAACAACGGCGCGGAAGGAGCCGCCCGGCTCTCTGCTCCGGGTGCTGGGCAGCACCGCTGCGGGGATCCGACACCCCACAGGGTGTGTTGAGCAGAGCCATGAGCCCGATAAACACCAGGGAAGGAGGAAAGAGCTGCTCTGCACACGGCTGGCTTTGCAGAGTTGGTCCTTCTGCACGGCTCCGGCCCCGGAGCTCGCTGTGAGTGACCACGGCGCGGGAGCACCGGCGCCTGGGGGCCTCACCGGAGGGAGCGCGGCCGCGGCACCGAAGCAACAAGCCCCAGACAAACCAAGCAGCTCAACCAACGTACCTGATGCCCTCGACATCCCCAGCTCATCGCGAACCTGGCACAGACGTCTCTGTAGGTGTTCGGCTAACAAATATTTTAAAACTGCCACAGAAATGGGAAGTGAACGCAGCCCGGTGTGAGCTAAGCGAGGCTCCCGGAGAACACTCAAAACAGCGAGCTCCCGCAGGCAAGAGCCGCCCGTCCTGCGTCTTGCACAACACCAAAGTTTCCAGTCGCGGTTTTCGACACAGCCCCGCTCCTCTCCGAGCGCAGACATGAGCAGGTTCAAAAGGGATTTTGACTTGGATTCCTGCGCTACCTCAGGAAGCTGCTAAGGGCAGCGCAGCCCGACCGAGCTGCAGATACCTAAGCCCGGTATCAGAGCCACCGGAGGCCTCCCGAAGGCTCTCAATGGGATTTAGACGGAGGCGCAGTGCCCAGCGCTGGCTCTGACACCCCACGTGCGCCCCCGCAGCTTTCCCCGCACGAAGGGCTTTCAGTTACCCACGCTCGGTCTTAAAAACTGGTAAGGGCTGAATACGGAGGGAAAACAACTTCCCTCCGACACACAGCTCTGTTTACACAGCAAGTGGGAGCCCTGCTCCGGCCGCGCTCAGTCACATCCTGTGGAAGTGGCTCGAATTGGCAGGAGCACGGCAGGCTGCGCTACAGCCCGCGGTCCCCGAGGCCCTGAGAACATCTAAAAATCGATCGCCTTCCGGGAGGGGCCGGGGACGGAGCATCCCCGTCTCTGCCCAAAGCACGTCCTCCTGCTCCAGGAGCTGCCTTGGTGAGCACGGCGGGGACACCGGCTGCATTTTCTGGGACCAAAGGTAAAGACAACCCACCTTCAGCACCAGCAACGAGCTGTCCCTCACTTTCCTACTAAGCACAGGCATGCAGGTGAGGCTCGTCCTCGGGCTTCTCCAACAGCCAGAGGGAAAACTCCATCCCAGGGCTCGCAGGCTGGGACACAACTCCGTCCGCAAGCACCACGTGCTGCCGACACGAGCCGGTGAGAACAAACCCGCGCAGGTCTGCGAAGCAGCACAAGCACCGAGCCGCTGCGCTGCGCACCCAGGGGCTTTGCAGACAATTCCACCTGCCCCCACGGCAAAAATGCTGCTCGGGTGGAGCCAGGCGGCACACAAACCCGCAGGTCACAGCGGAAGGAAAACACACGCAGGCACCTTCGGCACGTGAAGCTGGTGGCTGCGATCCTGCTGCTGCCAGAAGCGTGCACGCAGGCAACAAAGCAGCGACCCCGCGGCAGCGCCTGCAGCTCCTCCTGCACCAGCCCCGTGCCCGTCCCGTGCGTGGTCAGGTCTCGCTCTCAGCCCCATGTCGGGGCAAGGAGAGCCTGGCCAACTAAGGGATCTGCCCCGTTAAACCTTGACCAAGGAGAACGTCAATAATTAACGCGCTGTTTCCATCCCTGCGCTCGATGGACACCTTCACTCACCCTCCTGAGCCCAGGGATGCCCGGCGCTGCCTGGCTCCTCTTGTCCGTGGCAGCGAGGGGCTCTTGGCTGTGTTTGGGCTGCCTGGTGGCACCCGGCTGTGTGCTCGGGCTCCTGCAGCAGCCCTGCTGCCAGGAGGTCTTCACGAGGCACAAAACCACCAAGAAGATGGGGAAGAGGGGAAAACCACAGCGGGCTCCGTGCTGTGACCGCTCCGGGCTGAAGCTCTGGGGCTGGAGGCCGGCAGGTGCCGCTCCTTCCTCCCCCGTCCCCAGCTTGGGGGGCAGCCTGACAGGAACCCCCAGGGACTCAGCCCGGGGAAAAGCCCCGCTGCTCGGCCCCGGTGAGGAGAAGGCAGGAGAACCGGGCTGGGGAAACGGGGACACGACGACACATCCCCCCCCGCTGCCCGGTCCGCGCCTTCCCTTCCCATTCCCCGGTGCCTGGGCCCTGAGCCGTTTTGGGGACCCCCCACCCCTTCACCAGCCCCGCTCCCGTCCCCTCCCCGTCCCCTTTGTTCCCCCCCCCCCCCAGCCACGATCGCGCCCCGGGCCCTCACGGCCGGCCCCGGGGTGGGGGCTCCGGGACAACGGGACGCGGCGGCCGCCGCCCCGCAGCACAGCGCTGGGCTCCTGGGAGCCAACGGAGCCCCGAGGGGACGCCGGAGCCCGGGACCGGGTCTTACCTGCGGCCTCAGGGCAGCCGGGCCCGGGCCCGCCGCGTCGCCCCGGTGACGGCTCCCGCCGCCGCCGCCGCCATTTTCCCTCCCCGCCGCGGCAGCCGCCGCTCCGGCCGCGGCCGAGCGCGCACTGCGCGTGCGCCGCCCCACCCCGGCCCCGCGTCACATGACGAGGGAGGGAAGGGGAGGGTCACGTGAGGGTGGAGCCATGATGGGGAGGTCGGAGAGCGGCCGTGCCTATAGGCGGGCACAGCTGGGAGTGGTGGTGGGGAGCCGCCATGTTGGGGAGGTCTGGGTGGGGGGGGAGGTGGCAGGGCGGCTCCCTCCTGCACCAAGGCGGCAGCAGGGGCCCGGCCCGTGCCTCGGGACTGCGGGAACGGGGACACGGCCCCCAGCTGGGCTCAGGAGGGGGCACGCAGATGGCGGGGTGATGCTGGTGGTGCATCCCCCCTCCATGTGGCAGCCCAGCACCATAGTACCATACATCATAGTACTACAGTTCCCCAACACCATGGCTCCACAGCCCCACAACACCACATCCCCACAGCTCCACAACACCACAGCTCTACAACACCGCAACACCATGGCACCACAACTTTACAGGTCCACAGCCCCACAGCTCTACAGCTGCACACCGCCATGGCTCCACAGCCCTACAGCTCCACAACGCTACAGCCCCACAGGGTGACTGAGGCTGGAGGGCATCTCTGAAGATCACCCAGCCCAGTCCCCTGCCGAGCAGGATAGGTGTAACCACAAACCCAGCGAGTGTGGGTGTGAGATGACATTGCCAAAAGTCCCTTAGTGCCTGGGCGAGGCCTTGGCTCACGGCTGCTCTCAGTTCCCGTGGCTGGGAGGATGGCTGCTCTCTGGCCCGCGGTGCTCCCAGGGCAGCCCAGGTTTTGTGGGGCTGAGCCCAGCAGGGTTCAAGAGCAGCTCTGCAAACACCTTGGCTGCCCGAGCTGAACGTGGCAACTGGCAATGCGTTGCAATCCTCATTTGGGTTTGAAGTGCTGCATGATGTTTTAAAGAGAAAATTAGCTCAGACTTTTAACTGAGAGGTAGCAGTGTCTGAAATGCCTTGGTCACTCTTGGAAATATTACTTCAGTTGTTTAAGATAGTGCTGCTCATCACTGGATCAGGGATAACGAGCGCTTTGGGGGCCAGAAACGGGCAGGGGGGCTGAAGAGCTGCACGTGCCGGATATGGGATTTCATACCGTGATGGCAAAGCCAGGAGGACAGGGGCATGTTTGAGAACAATGCTGCTGGAGCTCCGAATAGCTCCGAATAAGCCAACAATGCTGGGCACCGGCCGCTCGGGAGCACAGTTCCTGTTTCCTTCTGGAAAAAGCCAGAGGATGGATAGGAACAGCCCGAGGGTGCACCCTTTCCTCCCGTCCTCACACAGCCTCCGTGTCGCCTGCACACACCGATGAGCGCTGCTGCAGCGCCAAACACCCCGAGAACCCCACCGGAGCTCGTGTGTGGATGCACGGCATCCCACCCCTCACAAAACCGCCCGGAGGATGCCTTTGGTGGCTTTTGGGCTGGCCAGGGCAGAGGAAGGCCGGTGAGGGGCTCGTGGGGCTGCTGGCAGGGCTCACGGCAGGCGTTGTGTGAGTATTTTTCTGCTTTTAGCTGGAGTTTTAAAGAAGCCGCTCGCCATCTGCTGGCAAGCTGCAGCTTGTGAATGGGGTGTCCTGCCTGGGGTTTTGGGGAAAGAGTTCCAGATTTGAGGTAGAAAGGGAAGTTTCTGTGACTCCCTGTCTGAACGCTTGGTTTTTAGGATGCTGGAAGCGGCGTTCACTTCTGCAGCGTGTGGATCTGCCCTCAGCAGACCCGACCCCAGCTTCCTTTGTGTCATTCAAGGCCCAGAGCCATATGTCAGTGTGCCGAATATCCCAGCTGCAAGAGCAGTCAGCTCAATCAGCCAGCTTTACTTTTGGAAAACCTTAAAGGGTTTGAGCTGAAGTTATCCGCCTGCCATGCGGGACATTTAAGAGTAGATGTAAAGCGATGTAAGTATGACAGGAAGATGCCACAGCTGTATGTGCCCTGGTTGTTGGGATTCGGAGGTAGGTAACGGTAAGGTAACAGCAGGGGGTCGGGGCTTTACTGGAACCCCTGGCACCACGCAGGTGCTGTGGGTGGGTCAGTTCCCCCACGGAGCCACTGGCAGGACTCATGGCCTCGTGGTCCTTTGGGCATATGGCGAGTGCTGGAGGGTTCGTAGCAGGGGGATCACCCCATGCTCGTGCCCCCCCCAGCCTCCCTCCTTCCCTCCTGGCTTTGCAGCACAGATCTGCTAAACACCAGGTTGGTGTGTGATGGGGGGTGCAGCCGTGGGCTGTGGGGGCAACGTGTGCTGATGCATTGACAGCTGTGTGGTGGTGGGTGACCCCGTCCCGTCCTGTCCCATCCTATCCCTTCACAATCCCAAACCATATCCCAATCCCCATCTTGATCCCAATCCCAATTCCCATCCCCATCTCCATCCCAACCCCATCCTATCAGTCCCAATCCCGATCCCAGTCCCCAACCCATCCCCATCCCAAGTCCATCCCTTCACAATCCCAAACCAGATCCTAATCCCCATCCCAACCCCACCCCATCACAATCCCAATCCAATCCCCATCCCCATCCAATCCCCATCCCCTTCCCCATCCCCACCCCATCCCATCCCCATCCCAATTTCCATCCCAGTCCAATCCCAATCCCCATCCAATCCCCATCGCCTTCCCTATCCCCACCCCACCCCATCCCCATCCCAACCCCCCATCCCAATCCCCATCCCCCTCCCAACCCCAATCCCCATCCCAATCCAATCCCAACCCCAATCCCAATCCCCATCCCAACCCCCCCGCCCCACTCCTCCCACCCACCAGGGGGCGCCCTCCCGGTCCTCCACGTGTCCCCCCGCCCCCTCCCACCGCGCACGCGCCGCTCCCCCCCTCCCCTTTCCCCAGCGGCGCGCGCGGGCTGTGCGCAGGCGCTCTGCCGGCTGCGCGTAGGGCGGGGGGAAGGAGAGGGAGGCGTCGCGCGCATGCGCCCTGCTCCGTGTGGCGGCGGCGGCGAGGGGGGGGCGTTAAAATGGAGGACGAGGAGGTGGCCGAGAGCTGGGAGGAGGCGGCCGACAGCGGGGTGAGCACCGGCACCGCGCCGGGACCGCCCGGGGAGGCGGCGGCGGGGCGAGGGGAACCGCTGGGCGGCGGTAGAAGGGGGCGGGAGCGGCCCCCGGCCCTTCGCGGCCGCCCCCACGGGGCTGAGGGGAACCGGAGCGGGCCCTGAGGGGACCCGGCCCGGCTCCTGGGGGGGGGTCGCGGCCTGGCAGCCCCGGCCCGGCCCCTCGGCGCTGTTCCAGGCCCGGCGCCGCTCGTCCTGCCCCGGCCGCGCTTTGCGTGAGCTCCTGGAGCCCTCGGAGGGAAATCTCGGTGCCTTCTCCTTGCCGAGGCCCCTTCCTGCGAGCGCCGGCTTCTCTCCGGGTTCTCCTCCGAGAGCTCGCGGCGACCTTCGCGGCACCCCCGCGGGGCTTCTGGAGGAGCCCGCAGCTGCCGCCGCAGTTGTCCCGGGTTTGGGTGTCCGCGAGGGCAGAGGGAAAGCCGAGCTGCCTCCCGCGGGGTTATTATTATGCAAGAGGGGCGATGGATGCTGCCTGCTGGCAGCCGGGATATTTTCGAAAGGTCACGCTGGGGAGCTGCGGCTCGCAGGAAGGGGACCCGCTGCTGCTGCTGGTGGCCGCAGGAAGTCAAGAGCCGGGCGGGACGGAGCCGTGCCGGGGTGAGCCTGCCCTCACGTGTGGCTTCGAGGAGGTGGGCACGGGCTGGGCACCGCGGGGTCCCCGAGCTCCTGCGGCAAGCGGAGGTACCGGAGGCTCAGCGGAGAGACTGGAAGAGAAAGGGGAAGAGCACAGGAAGAGGCTCGGTTGTAGGGCACGCAGCGTGCCTGATGTTGCTGGTTCATAGCTGAAAGCTCTGAGGCACTCCTGCCTTTCCCGGTGAAAACCCTGCTGCAGTGAGCAGGGAAGCTTGAGCGCAGCCCTACCGAGGTAGATCTTCCGTTGAAAGGGTGAGGAAAAACTGTGCAAGAACTGGCCTGCTCCTGTAATCACGGCACCTTTCCTGTTCTTTGAAGGATTTTGGTTTGCTTTTTTTCCACCTTGGCATAGATCTGAGGTGGATCCCGACTCAGAGGCACGAGATGTGACAGCCGCGGTGCAGAGGAAGGTGAAGAAAACAGCGAAGATGAAACCTGGCGTGCCAAGGAGCAGCTTTGAGCACGTCCCCTTGTCCTAACGCTATTACACAGCTGAGAACCTGGGTAGTCAGTTCTCAGACCCCTCTCACACGTGTAAGCAGGAGAAAGGTAGCAAGAGAGATCCATGGTGGGCTTCTGAGACAAGCTGTCTCTCTCTGGCTGCACCGTTTGGCACTAAGCCACCAGGAGGGCTCTGTGTGGAACAGAAAGGCAGCCGAGGCTCTCAGCACTCATCCTTCCCCGTGTGTGTGTGTGGATTTTGGTGCTGGGCTGCTGGCAGCTGCTCTGGGCGCTGAGGAAGGTGGCGCTCAGCACGAGGCGGTCCGGGGCTGCTGTGGTCTCCCTAGTCACTGTGTCACCTCGTGTAGCTTTTGGGGATTTGCCTTCCCAAACGAGCAGCGTGGTGATCTTAATTGGTGGAAGGGCGCCCTCCGAACGGGGAAAGCCCCAAAATCCTGGCACAAAACCTGGCACAAATCCTGGCACGCCTCCCCCTTCGGCCGTGGTCAGTGCAGTAGCCGTACAAGATCTCCGTGGGCAGTTTTTTAACGTGGCTCCTCGTGTTCCATTTTTGTACCAGCAGAATTTCCCGTTCCTTGCCCGACGGAGCTTCTTGTTTGGCGCGTGCCACCCGCAGTGAGCGCATGCTGAGCGCCTGCCCCCAGCCCCAGCGGCTTTCCCTACCCAGGAGCTGTGCGGGCACAGCGGGGTGAACGCGTGGGGTTCTTCATCCCCGGGTTCTTCGTCCCGGGCTGCTGCAGAGCTGGCTGAAAGGGCTCTGCGCTGGGTAACCGCCTGTTTGAAACGACTGGGAGCTGGAGAGGTTGTGCTCGTCAGTGAGCTACAGGCGGAGAACCGGTGTGTGAGTAACGAGTGAGCTGTCCGGGAGCCTCGTGGCAGGGTCGGGGCGAAGTGTGAGGCTTCAAAGACCCGCTCTGGGTTAGTAAGCACTTAATGCGTGGCTCACCTGGCTTTAGGGAAATCACACACGGGAGGTGTATTTGCTACACCTGGGCCTGTTTACTGGGTTCAACTAATAATTAAGCTTCAGGGGGGAAGCTGGGGTGCAAGCCCAGTGGCCGGGGATCCCAGAGCTTGCAGGAACCCCGATGCTGCCTCCTCTGATCAGGTTGATGCAGGAGCTGGGCTTCCTGCTTTGGGTTTCACCCTGAAATCGGGGCTTGGGAAGGGCTGGATCTGGGTTTTGGCTGCTGCCGCTTCAAGTTGCTAAATGCGATCAAAGTACACGGGTCGGGAGGGAAACGTTCAGAGCTGTGACCTCCGGTCTGCGGAGCCTGCGAGCTTCTGGTGTGATCGGGGAGAAGTCAGCGGGGCTTCGGCTCCTTCCCTTGCAGGACTCTGCCCTGGAGGAAGCCCTGAGGATAGCTGCTGATGCGTGGTGTCGGGAGAACAACCGGGAGGATGGGTTTTGACACTGGGCTACGGTGCTTTTCGTAAAATATTTACTAAATATTTGCTTTCGATGTTTGTAACTGGCCCCAGAGCCTCCAAACTAGGAAACGAGAGCTTGTTTCTGCCGCCTCTGCCTCGCTCAGAAGGAGGCAGCCCGCGGGGAAGGAGCAAGCACCAAAGCCACGAGGTGAGCGTGAGCCGTGGGACGCCGCTGCGAGGGCTGCCTGAGGCAGGTTGTCACCTCTGGTTTTAAGATTGACGAAACAAATTCCACGGCAGCGTGGCCAGGAGCTGAAGGCTGGGCAAGGAGAAGCAGCGGCCCTCTGGAACGTTTCCTCCCTGCTCCATCGCGTGCTGGCAGCGGGACTGCCGTGCGGTGCCTGGCAGAGGGGAGCCCCGCCAGGCTCCCCAAAACACCCCGCTGGGCGCTTCGTGGCCGCGCAGAAGCGTTCCCTGCCAGGGGAAGGTGGAAAGCATCTGCGGCTCTCCTGGCATCGCCCTGGGTACGGTCCGCAGCCAGGACTTAATGTAAGCAGAGTGACTGGAGAATTAATTAACCGATTCCCAGTAGCCTCGGGAATTGGAATGTTCCAGTAATTAATAGAAGATTAATTTATCTTCAGAGGAACGAAAGAGGTAGCTGGCGAGGAGTCTGTTTGGAGCTGTCGTAGGACGATCTGCTCCCGGTGTTGGCGTTCCTGTGAGGCAGCCTGCAGCTCGCTGCCCCCGAGCGTCGGTGACCTCGGGCGTTAAACCCCGCTTGCTTCTGCAGAGCACCAGCAGCTGCTCCTGGCTTGGGCGTTCCCTCCCGATTTCTGCCCAGTAACTGAAGTCCGGAGGCAGAGGAGGGAGCGTGAGAGCCGTGTGGGCAGCCCAGGGCTTTGCCTTCCTTAAAACGCTGCCCCAGAACACCCGGGGGGCCGGAGGCTGCCGGCGGTCACCTCGCGTCCTGCGTCGGCAGAGCTCGGTGCCGCTGTTCAGCCTCTTCGGAGAGCCCGTGGTCTGTCGGGGCGGCTGCGACAGGGCTGGAGCTCGGCTTCCATGACGTCCTCGCCCACCAATGCAGCTTGAAATGTCAGAGCACGGCGTCTCCCTCGCGCCGCGTGCTCCCTTTTAGCACCCGGACGGAACAGCGCTAAAAATAGGCGGCTGAGATCCTCCTTCGGGAGCGTGGCTTGGTGGGGAACGGGGGCGTAAAGGGCGCTCGGCGTCTGCGTGCGAACCCACTCGTGTGGGACGTGAGAGCCAGGAGAGCCTCCTCGCCACGCTCATGCCATCGGGAGAGAAATCACTCCTGCCCTCGCATGCCAAGCCCGCTCGCCTCCCCTGGTGCCTCTCGGAGTGCTTCTGGCTCCGTAAATCAGCTGCTAATTTTATCTCGTTACCCGCAGCCCGGTGACACGGCGTCGGCAGGCGGATCCGCACGCAGCAGCAGGGATTTTCTAGCAGCGAGCTGTGTCGAGGTGTTTCTGCTCCTCGGGCCCCTAGCTGTGAGCCATGAAGCTGCCGATGCCTGGCACTGTTTCTGCAGGGTGCTCACGAGCTGGCCAAGCTCTCCAGATGTGAACTCCACGCCTCTAACTCGACCTGCCACAGCTGTATTTTGGCACAGTGTGGGTGTGCTGAGAAAACAGCCCCGATCTCTGCTTTAACAGAAAGAAATCCCCCAAACCAAGCTTCCAACGAGTCGAGGGCTGAGCGCGGAGCGGGGTTCTTAGTTCAGCTCTTAGTTTGGGGCGGGAGAGAGAGGGGTGCGCTTGGTGGGAGCGGCGCTTCGGCGTTGTTCTGCCGGGAGCCCTGCGTGTGGAGGAGCCCCCATCAATACCGAGCCCTCGGTAGGACAGAGGAGCCGTGGGGTACAGCGCTGGCAGGCTTTGAAGGATTCCGTGGGACACGCGTGCGCTGAGCACATCTCAGAGCTGTTCCCTTCCGGCCGGGGAAGCCGCAGGTTGTGGCAGCGCAGGACGGAGGTGGAGCAGGTCCCGGGCGTAGCAGGGGTGCGAAGAGCTGTCACGGACAGCCGCGTTAATCAGGGCGTTCATCAGATGACGAGGTTGAAACGACGCCTGGCAATTAGAGGACCTGGCAGGCTGAGGTAAAGGACACGGCGTTAGCCCCGGGACTGACCCGCGAGGCCTGCGGGAGCGCAGGGACGGGGTCGTGGCTGTTTCCCTGCTGGCCGGGTGGGCAGGAGGCTCCTGGGGGCTGCGTGACCGGCAGAGAGCCCCGTGACTTGGCTTCTTGTTGGGACTCGGGTTTGTCCCCTGCCTGCTCTGCAGACACCACGGTGAGGACGCGGCTCGGTGCTGTGCCTGCTGCGGCTCTGGGGAAGGCTCGGACCTGAAAAGCAGAGCCACCGTGTGCTGCCAGGAGCTCTGACCTTCCTGCAGCGCTGCCGGTGACTGCCTGGAGAAACCGGGACGCTCCAGGTGCTTCTCTTCCTTCCTCGCTGGCCGAAGCTCTGCTGTTCGGGAGGCTCTGAGCAGCACCGGACCCTAGAGGTACCGGCGAGGCGCAGCTCGCCACCAAAGGAGACCGGAGGAGCTGCAAGCTGCCTCTGTTTTTCTCTCCAGCACGGTTTCTCTGTGTAATTGCTCCGATTGCACAACCTAAACACCTTCGCTAAGAGGTGCCGGCCTCCCGCAGAGGCTGACATGCTGACAGCCGCATCGTTGCGCTCGGTAATTAACGCGTCTTTCCGCGTGCTGACTGACTCGGCAGCTCTGTGGCAAAGCGAAGAGCTCGGAAGAAGCAGGGTTGGCTAACGAGGCTCAGCGAGTCCCGGGGCAGGGCAGGGAGCTCTGCTGAGGGAGGGTCAGGGCAGCAGGAATGCCGACCTGCAGGCTCCGGGGCCGAGCTGCGCCGCTGCAATCGGGCGCGAGGGCTGCCCGGGGCCGCCTCGGGAGGGTTTGGTGGCAGTGCCTGCTCTGCCCTGCGCCTCGCCGCCTGTAGCAGCCTCCTTGCCAGATCACGTCCCTAAAATGAGAGCCGCTCTGCGGGGACGTGAGCGCCTCGAAGCTGCCCGCTCGCCGTGCCCCAACACGTCCTCGAGCGGCCGTAGGTGTACCGACGGCCACGGTGTGCGTACAGAGCGCTCGAGACGGGCTCTGCCTGTCGCAGGGCATTGCTGTGCGCCCGAGGGAAACGGTGTCTGTGGGCAGACTCTGACCTCAGGGATGAGCCCTCATGTGTTTTTTCCCCTTCTTCCTTTGCAGGAGATAGACAGACGGTTGGAAAAGAAGCTGAAGATCACGCAGAAGGAAAGGTAATGACACTGCGCGCAAAGCCTTGTTTTCCCGATGTGCTGCTGGATGTCTGAGAACCTGGGGAGAGGAAACGGAGCCGCTGTGAACAGAGGGGGCGGCAGGCTGGGGATAAGCACCAGGGCGGCTCTGTGGTCGTGCCACCAGGTGGCTCCTCCGATCCGTAGCAGAGGAGCGGGGAGATGGAGAGCGATTTTATTTCGGAGCTGGGTCTTCCAGACTGGATGGAGCTGCAGCTGTGGCTGTCCAGGTGTCTGAATCTCAGCCTGGTTCTCAACGCAGCAAGCTCCGGATTCTCTCCACTTGTTCAGAAGTGGAATGATCCTGGTCTGCCTGATTCCCTTCCCGTTGGTCAAATGTCGGGTGCTGAGCCCAGCAGAGGGTCGTGTTTTCCGTCCCTTACTGAGCTCCTACAGACCTGCCTGCCGCTGTAGTTCAGGGTCACAAATATAACCAGGTCTTTAATTATTGCAGGCTGCTTAGTCACGGGAACGACATCCGACTGTGAGGAACTGACACACAGCTAAGGTCAGGCTCGCAGCAGAAAACAAGCACTGAGCAAATGTGTCTTGTGTTGTTTTCCTTCAGCAGTAGAAAATCCAAGTCTCCTCCTAAAGTGCCGATCGTGATTCAGGACGACAGCCTTCCTTCGGGTCCTCCCCCGCAGATCCGCATCTTAAAGCGGCCGGCGACGAACGGCGTGCTCAGCAACCCCAACTCGGCCACCAGGCCCGCGTTCCCCGTGAAGTCCTTGGCGCAAAGGGAGGCGGAGTACGCCGAAGCCAGGAAACGAATACTGGGCAGCGCGAGCCCCGAGGAGGAGCAGGAGAAACCCATTCTAGACAGGTGAGAGCGGCGCTGGGAGCAACGTGGTGGCGGCTGTGCTCGCTGCTTGCAAAGCCCTTCCTGGCAGGAGGGGGAACGTGCGCCTCCCAGCATGAAGTGTGAGGGGCCAGGAGGAAGGAGTCTGGTAGGCACGGCGACGTGAAGCTCAAATACATGGTGGCTGAAGGGAGTGCCTGTGCCTGGTAAGGCAGTGGAGGTTCCCTTGTGCCCCTGAAAGAGCACACGGGGTGTACAGAGAGGAGTGCAGGCAGCCAGAACTACTTTGCGTGACTCAGCCTCGTCTCTGCTGAGGTTTTGACTTTGGTGCCCTCACCTGCAGGGGAGAGACTGGAATGGAAGCGCTCCTGAATGAACGCAGGTGGCTCGGGGGCACCGTGCCCTCCCTTGTGGTTGTGGTGCGACCTGAGAGTAAGGCTTCCAAGGTGTTAGGACAGAAATTAAGTGCCCGTTCGCTTCTGGTTGTGTCCCCCACCCCAGGGAACGGTGCAGCAGGCCCGTGAGGGTCCCACGGCGGTGGCTTTCCACCGAAGCGGGCGTGCGTCACGTCGCGCCCCACTGACGTCCTTTCTCCTTGCAGGCCGACGAGGATCTCCCAGCCGGAAGACGGCAGACAGCCCAATAATGTGATCAGGCAGCCCCTGGGCCCCGACGGTTCACAAGGCTTCAAACAGCGCAGATAAACGCGGGCGCGAGAGGATGCTGCAGGAAGCAGGGTCAGCTGCCGCGGGTCGCACTGCCGCGGCGGACAAACGGACCGGAGCAAAGGGAACGCCCTGGTTTCCGTGCACTGTGACCCCCTTTGCTCTGCCCACTGTGACCTCCAACCCCACGCACTGTGACCTCCCCGCTCCACCCACTGTGATCGGCAAAGCCACCAGGGCTGTCCCCGGGCGATGGGAAGGGGAGGGGGCGTGAAGGACTCGGACGGGTGCGGAGAGCCGTGTGCGCCCCTCGGGCTGAAGCTAGCGCCAGCAATAATCGCTGTACTCGGAACCTGGGATTTCAGGAAAAAAATGGGAAGCCTCCCCAGACGCGCATGTTGTCTTTATCGCTTTAAGAGCAAGTTGGGTTTCAAAGGATCTCTTGTTTTGTTTTGTTCGTGTATCAGACCGACCTTTGAGGGAGTGCACGGGAAGGGTTTTCACTGTTTAGTTTGTTTTAATTGAGAGAGGTAGTTAAGTGTTCGAAAAGGAGTTTCACTGAATTTCTGCAACTTTAACGGCTAGGGTTTGGCAAGCTTAGCTTCTTGTTCTGCATTCTGCTGCTGCCAAGCAAATGGAAGCGGACTCCCGGCCACCCAGCCTTCCCGGCCGCCTTGGCCCGGGAGCCAGCGCAGTCCGATGGCCTGGTTTACGTATTGCACCTCTTAAAGCTTGGCTAGTGTTTGCTGCTGGCTTGAGGAAGAACGTAAAGCACATCTTGTGTTTTGGGGAGAAGGGAACGTAGATGGATCCCTTGGAAATGCCTGCTGCGTGGTTACCGCTCGCAGCGGGGCGGCGAGGAATCAGGGCTCTGCTGCATCTGGACGTGCAGGGTAGGAGGGGAATAGCGGGCGCTGTGCGGCTCGGCTCCGCTCCACGAGGTAAACCCACGCCAGGAGCCCCGCTCGCCCAGTGGCTGGGCAACGGCAGGGAGCGAGACGGCTGCTGCTCCAAAGGTTCGAACCCAAGTGGCTTACGATGGACCCGAAGGCTCCGATCTGCTACGGTACGAGCTGTGCCTGACGCGTTTCCTTCCAGAAATCGCAGACATCGGGGAACAAAACGTGTTTGAAGTCTGGAACCCCCCACCCGACGTCGTGCGCTGCGGGCGGTGACAGCCGGCTTCCCGCCGGCTTCAGGGAACGGATGGCTCGTAGCTCACATGCGGCTCCTGCCGCTCCAGCTCCCGCGGAGAGAACTGGGCCGCGGGCAGCTCGCGGGCCGAAAACTTCCCCGGACGGCCGTGGCGGAGGAGAGCGGTGCGGAACCGCCCGTGTGGCAGGACACTGCTGACCGTGGGCGCTGCCCTGTGCTGGGCGCTGTCCGGCTCTGCACACGAGACAAGCCGAGCTGGCTCCGCGTTCCTGCCTCCAGGGATGAGATGAACACTACAGCTCTTGGTGGAACGGATGCTGACGGCGGCCGCCCGCAGCTCCAGGCTGGGGGCCGCCTCTGCCCGTCGCTGGGCCCCCGACGGCTCCTTCGGCTGCGTGCTCAGTGCCTGCGAAACGATTTCTGGCCACGGAGCGTCGTCGTGCACGGGTGCAGCTGCTTCGTGCTCGGTAGGTTTGGTAAACGAGCGAACAGAGCGCCTTCTGCCCGTCCAGGAGCACCAAATGCCTGCCACGCTGGGCGGGAGGCTGCCGGACGGGGAGACGTGTACGGAAAGACGGCTTAAACCTACCGGTAAAAATAAAACTACCTGTGTACAAACAGACGGAATCTGCTAGAATGTTAATCGGCTACGGACTGTGCCGCCCTCCACGGCGTCCCCGGAGCTGGTGGAGGAGGATGGCGAGCTGGGGAAGGGCAGGAGGCCGCCCCCAGGAGCCTGGCCCCAGATCTCCGTGGCGCAGGAGGCTGGAGTCTTGCTGTTTACCAAGCTCCCTCTCAGGCTGGAGGCATCCACAGCTGCTTGGCCGGCAGCGTTTTTTGGGTCTTTTATTTTATTTTTTAAAAAATTTCCTCCCCCCTGCAGGCTGGTGGCAAGGAAGAGTCCCTGGAAAAGCAGCTCTGCAGAGGGAAGGCGGCGGGGAGCGGGAGGGGAGAAGGACTTTAGCAATAACCGTAGTCACCGCGCCTTTCCTTAACTACCGCTCGAATAGCTTTTATTCCAGAGGGCCGGCGGAAAGCCACAGAGCCCAGCTCCCGGCGTAGCTTCAGCTGCCCCGCCACCCTTAGACGTCTTCTCCCGTACGTCAGGTGCCTACACCCCCTTCTCGTTGCACACGCGACCTTGTTCTCCAGCACCGACTGCGCGTGAAGCCGGTGGCCTCGGCGGCTGCTCCGTGCCCGTGGCACGGCCGGGACGCCTCCGACCTGCGGGCAGGGCGAGGTGGGGATCCCGGCGGCCGCACCGCGCGTGGCCGTGCCCGGGGCTCGTCCCGAAGACGCGCGCCGCTCTCGGGGCACCGAGCGCTTCTCCCGCCGCGGCGCCTGGGCCGGTGCCACCCCGTCAGAGTGCGCCTAAGTATGCAGATAAACGTTTTATAAATTGTATTTTAAATAAATGTGTTTAAACTTTTCACGGTGCGCTTCGGCCTCGTGACTCCGTTGCGTTTTGCCCCGTTTGGTGCCTTCGGGCTCCCTGGGGGGGGCAGCTTGTGTCCCCGTGAGCCCCCAGCCCAGGGGGGTCAGCACCTGTCCTGGTGGCCCCATGGGGACTTGGCGGTGCCCGCAGCCTGGTGCTGGGGGTGGGTTTGGGGCTGGGGTCCCCTGTTTGGGGGCAGGGGCTGCCTGCCAGGGAGAAGACAGGGTGGGGGCAAACCCTTCTTAATTTTTTAATATAATTTGTTATTTTTATTTATTTTCTTCAATTTTACTTATTTAATTTTGTCTTTGACTTTTATTCCTTTAATTTTACTTGTCTCTAATTCTTATTTCTTTAATTTTACTTTTTCCTTGACTTTAATTTTACTTAGTGTCTTTAACTTTTATTTGATTGTTCTTTGACTTCTTTAATTTTACTTATTTCTTTAACTTTTACTCCTTTCACTTTACCTTTTCTTTGACTTATACTTCTTTATTTTTACTTTGTCTTTTATTTCTTAAATTCTACTTATTTCTCTAACTTATATTCCTTTCATTTTACTGAATATCTTTGACTTTTATTTCTTTGATTGTACTTTGTTTTTAACTTTTATTCCTTTAATTTCACTTCTTATTTCTTTACTTTTACTTTTTTTTTTTTTTTCTCCTTTAATTCCACTTTTTCTTTTACTCCTTTAATTCCACCTTTTCTTTGCCTTTTACTCCTTTAATTCCACTTACTTCTCCGCCTTCCCCTCCCTCCCTTTCCCTCCCCACCTTCGTTTTCCCTTCTCGGCCGTGCCCGCGGCCTCCTCCCGCCGGGTGCCGCTGCAGGGCCCGGGCCCGGGCGCTCCCCGTGAGGCGGCCCCGGCTCCTCCCGCCGCGATGGCGGCCCCGGAGGAGGAGGCCTACGAGGCGGTGCTGTGCGTGAAGCCGGCCGTGCACGTCTACCGCCTGCCCCCGCGGGCCTCCAACCGCGGCTACAGGTGCGGCCCGGCCCCGCTGCCCTCCCCGGCCCCCTCCCCGCTGCCGGGGGCTCAGCCGCCGCCTGCTCTCTCCTCAGGGCCGCCGAGTGGCAGCTGGAGCGGCCGGCGTGGAGCGGCAGGCTGCGCCTCACCGCCCGGGGCACCGCGGCCTTCATCCGCCTGGAGGACAAGGCCTCGGGTGAGGGGGGTCCCTGGGGGGTGCTGGGGCCGGTGGGGAGCGGGGGAGCCTCCGTGGAGCCCCGGAGAGCTGCCGGGGGGTGCGGGAGGAGGCGGTGGGGTCTGGGTCTGACCCAGAAGCATCAGGGGCTGGCCTCCCCTCTCCTCTGAGCGCCCTCCTCCCACCAGCCCAGTTCCTCTGTCTCTGAAATCCTTCGTCATTTACCTCAACCCGCTTCTCCTGTCCCCAAAATCCCTTGTTATTTACCTCAACCCGCTTCTCCTGTCCCCAAAATCCCTTGTTATTTACCTCAACCCACTTCTCCTGTCCCCAAAATCCTTCGTTGTTTACCTCAACCCACTTCTCCCATCCCCAAAATCCTTTGTCATTTACCTCAACCCGCTTCTCCTGTCCCCGAAATCCTTCATTATTTACCTCAACCCTCTTCTCCCGTCCCCGAATCCTTCGTTATTCACCTCGACCTGCACCCGTTTCTCTCTTCCAGGAGAGCTTTTTGCCCAGGCGCCCGTGGAGCAGTTCCCCGGCGTCGCGGTGGAGAGCGTGACGGACTCCAGCAGATATTTCGTCATCCGCATCGAGGACGGGAACGGTGCGGGGCTGCTGGCGGCCGTGGGGAAGTCGTCCCTGAACGTGCTCCGAGCCCTTCCTCGGAGCAATTCCGTGAAGGATTCCTGTCTGAGGGCTGAATGTTCACTGCTTACAGATCCCCTCTTAAATTCAGATCCCCTCTGCCCTCCTTGCTCTGTCCTTCACTAGCAGAAACCAATTTAATGTTGGTGTGAGGACACATCTTCCTGCACAGTTGTCTGTGTGATCCCAGCCTCGGCTGCAACTCGTTTATATTGATTTTAAGCTGGTTTTTCTAGGCCTGTAAACCAAGCCAGCAGGCTAATGGTGTAAGTGCAGCTTTGCTACGTGGAAGCACGGGCACAATTTTCTTCCTGCCTTGCATTACGAGCCCTGCTGATGGCGTAAAATTGCTTCCCCTCCTGGGAAGCTGGCAGTTCCCTTTCTCTGGAGAAGGAAGGAAGAAATTTGTCTCCTGCTGGAGGAGATGGTGGTCACGGGGGGTGTGAAGCAGGCCGTCCCCCCTCCTGCTCCACGTCCCTGGCTGTTTTGTGATTCCAGCCTTTATTTTTGTTCCCCAGGCCGCCGTGCTTTTATCGGAGTCGGATTTGTCGACCGAGGGGATGCTTTTGACTTCATCGTAGCTCTGCAGGACCATTTTAAGTGAGTTTGGGCCTTCCCCTTTGTCCTCTCGGTGGTCTCAGGGTCCCTCAGGCCAGGGGAAGATTTGCCTGGCAGGGTCTGCCTGGCAGAGCGTCAGGCGGGTGGCTGACCTGTCCTTTTCTGCTTCCTTTCCTTCCTGCAGGTGGGTGAAGCAGCAGAGCGAACTGGCCAAGCAGGCCGAGAACCCTGACCAGGGACCCAAACTGGACCTGGGCTTCAAGGAGGGGCAGACCATCAAACTGAACATTGCGGTGAGGGCTTTTGCTGGTTAAATCCGCTCCAAACATCGTCCTTGGCGCGCTCCTCGGAGGGAATCTCCCCTTTGTGGCCTGCAGCTGAGGTGTCTGAGGGAGCCCGCTGCTGCCCATGGGTGCCCGCAGCCCTGCGTGGCTCCGCTGGTTTGCCTCACCAGCTCTCAGCTCTCTTGGGGCAGTTTGGTTGGATCCAAGCATGTTCCGGAGACAGATAAATATAAATTATAACATACAAAAATAACACCCAGTGGTTTCGATGATCGTCCTAGAAACGTGGAGGAGAAACATCACCAAAACCCTTCCTTTCTTCCCAACATGACGGGAAAAGGAAGCGTGAAGGATATTCCCTTGCTCTGTCTTGCTAGCCTCGTTTCTTGTCAGGTGTGAAACGTTACTTCTCGGGGCTGCAGGCCTGAGCCGAGCTGTGTGCCCTCGCAGCCTGTTTTTCCCCGCTGCTGTGGCTGGGCCCCACAAGAGGAAGCAGCGACTTGGTGCTGAAATCCCCTCGCGGGAGGAAGCCCGCTCAGAGCTGTCGGCGGCACGCCGTGCCGAGGGGTGTGTTACAGCTCCCAGTCACAGAACCGTCCGTGGGGACTCACAGATAAAAAAACATCCTTGGTTTCACCCCGGTTGCCGCACTAGCAGCGGGACAGCGAAGCCCAGCAGCCTTTTCCCCCAGTGTAAAGCAGCTGAGCTGCCTGACTGCTTGTAAGCCTTGGCTGGGAGGGAGAAGAGGAATCGCCCTCTAGTTCTGGATTTAAATGCGGTACCACCTAAGCTTCCCTCTCGTGTCCCCTTTCAGAATATGAAGAAAAAAGAAGGAGCAACGGGGAACACCAGGCCGCGTCCCGCAGCTGCCGGGGGCCTGAGCTTGCTCCCGCCGCCTCCTGGAGGAAAATCTTCCTCTCCAGCTTTTCCTCCCGGAGAGCAGCCGTCGTCATCCTCGCTCCCTGCGCCTGTCCGGCTCCCAGGCACTCCCATCACAGGTCGGTGTCTCGTGGAAATGGTTACGGAGCTCTTCAGGTTGGGTTTCATCCATCGAGGTCTATTTGGAAAGACCCCTCCTGCCTGGTCTTGGACCATGTGTGTGCAGCACAGAGCTGCGTGCTCGTCGGTGCCGGGAAGGTGAAGGTGCTGCCTCGAGCTGAGTCCGGCTGCGATGGGGAAAACGGAGAGGGAATTTAGAAACAAGAGTTGTTAACAATTTCTTTTTCTCCCTCCTTTCTGCCCCTCTGTCCCCCTGGCCGCTGGCAGACTCCCTCCTGTCCTGGCCGCAGCCCGCTGCTGCTCCCGCTGCCCCCGCCACCGACGTCTGGGGCGACTTCGCCAAAGCTTCGGGGTGAGTTGTGTGGGGTCTGGGAATAAGATAACGGGGTGGGGGCACTGCTGCGGCCCTGCAGGGTGTGGATGGGGGCGTGCTGTGCTGCGGGGCTGCAGGGCGCTGAGCGGGGGGATGGTTATGGGGTGGCACCGGAGGACCCGTTCCTGCGCTGCTCCCTCTCAGCTGCCCGGCCGTTGGAGCAGCAGGCTGCAGCCCCGTGAGGCGCCTGACAGCCCTTCTTGTCTCTCCTCCTCTCTCCAGGTCAGCGTCCAGCCAGACACAGGCGACCTCCGGCTGGGTGCAGTTCTGAGCCAGCCCCGCTCTGCCCTGCGCGGGTGCTGGGGGAGGCCCACGCGGATTCCACGGGACCAAAGCAGGGGAGGGCAGCGCTCCCGCACCCTTCCCCTCCGAGCTAGCGTGCTGCTTCAGGACACCCCGCGCCTCGTTTGTACTCCCCATGTCTTCCCAGGCAAGCAGTCAGACCCCAAAGCCCGGCGCTGGGGTTAAAAGGCAGATGTAGGAGCTGGAGAGCAAATGAGCCTTAAAACACTCCGTGCCAGCGCCCCCGAACGTGGGGGCCCTTTATTTTCTGCCTGGCTCACAGCGAACCTGTGAGGCTTCGGTGATCTTTTCAGTGCCTTCCTTCCCCTCTTACCGCACTAACACGGCTGCAGAAAGCCGGCAGCTCCCTCGCCCTGCGTCTCCCTAAGGGCCTGAGAGTGCTCAGCGGGCGCTCCGTGGTTTGTGGTGCCTTTGCTGGCCGATTTTGCCATTTTTTACTAGAAGCCTATGCAACAGAGGCGGGCTGTGGCGTGCCGCCCCCGTCACAGCCTCCTCGGAGACTTCCCCGCTTTCTCCTCGCGTGTTTGGGCCGGGGAAATCTTTCCTCTCTGTGCAGCAGGGCGCATCCCGGAGGCTTCACGGGTCCTGCAGGGTGCTGGGCATCGCCCGGTGCTTTGGGAGCGCTTAGAAGTGTCCCTGCTGTGGGAGGCGGGCAGCAGGGCTGCTGCCCGTAGGGAAACGCAAGCACAATGCTGAAATTCTTTCTCGCTCCACTAAGGGTTTTTCCCCTCTATTTCGAAGATATATTTTTACTTTTTGCAGGCATTTTGTTAATCAAATACATGCAATGAAGGACAGACTTGGTGTAACGGAGCTGGGGCTGAGATTCCTCTTTAAAAAAATAAATATTTTCTTACCTATTTATATTAAGGCCTTCCGCAGCGCGAAGTTCCATTTTTTCAGAGTTTCAGACTTGTTACTGCTTCCTTTCTCGACCGGAGGGTAGGCGATTTCATTTCGGGGCTTACCTTTGCCTGGCAGCGCGCGGGACCAGGTGAGAGACGTGACGCTCGGAGGCGAGCAATAAAACCATCCGGACGCCAAACGCGGCGTTTTTACACCCAGGGAGGTGCCGGCGTGGGTCGGGAGGAGATGCTTGGGGATGGTTTTGTGCTGTCCCCTCCTTCCCGGTGTCGAGGAAACGGCGCGGGGCACTCGCACAACAGACGGGGGTTGCTTAGCAGAGGCTCTGCGGGCAAAGCAGGTAAGGGGAGAAGCAGGGAGATGAGGCCTCGTGTGTCCCCGCAGCCCGTCGGGGAGCCTCGGGGCAGCTCCACGGATGTGTTAAGAAGCCAGACCTGAGACAAAAGCTGCAGGACGTGTAAATCCTCAGCCCCATCTGCTTGCCCTGGCGTGCTCTCTCCGTTAATCCGTGGCTCAAAGGGGCGGCGGGGAGGAGAAAGGGCACTTTCCCTCCTGGGGGGTGCAAACAGAGGCCGGGAACCGCCGGGAGGGTGAACCCGTGTGGGACGCGAGGCCGGAGCGATGGGTTTTGGAGCGGGGCAGCCTCCAGCCACACTGCTTCTCCCGCAGCCCCCTCAGGGGTGGTGCCGCGGGGGATTTTGAGCTTTCTTTCCCTCCTGGGTGCATTCCCCGCGGGCATTTTGCTCCCCGGGGGGCAGAAAGCAGCGCCCCGGGGTGACGGCGGCTGCCCCGGGGGCTCCGTCCCCGAGGAGGTGCCGCGGCTTCGCAACAGGCTTCCCGCAGCAACCCGGCGTGCTTGACCCGGAGCTTTTTCCTTCCAGAGCAAACTCCCGGGCTTTAATGAGCTTAACGAGGCAGGGCTTCATTAGGGCTTAACGAAAGGGCTGCTCTCCCCAAGGCTGCCAGGTAAAGGAGACCCCGGGCTCGGGGAGCTGCACGGGGGCATCGGGGGATGGCAGAGTGAAGTAAGCGCGTTTCCAGCACTTTGGGCGCGGGGGGTGCTCGGCTCTGCTGCTTGTTGGTTTGTTGTTTTTTTTGCCCTCCCAAAGAAATCTCCTCCCTTCCTGCTCGGCAAGCAAAAAGCCTCGCTTGCTTGTTCTGATTTGCAAAACTTTGGCTTTGCAAATACGCCGGGGTTCCCTCAGCAGAGGCTGAAGCTCGGCGGAGGCGTTAGGACCCCCGAGGCATGCGGACGCAGCCAGGAAGAGGAGGGCCCCAGCCTGGGAGGGGAAGGCGAGGATTTCGGGCTAATCCTGGCCACGCATCCGCTTTTCCGCTCAGCCGAGCGGAAGCAGAGCCCCAAAAACCCAGGCTGGGATGGGGGCACGGGGCCGCTGAAGGCAGAGGAAAGTGGGGGGGAGCCCATGAGCGCGCCGAAGTCGGAGGCTGCGATCGAGGTGGGAACTTGGCGCTCCTCTCGCGGGAGCAGCCGCCGAGCAGAGCTGGTGCTGCCATCGGCCCATTTGCAGCGGGTTCTGCAAAAAATCTGCCGTCGCGAAAGCTGCGGTCATAAAGGCTGCCGCCGCAGGGAATGCCACGGCAAAAACCTGCTGCAGATCTGCCACCACAAAAACAAAACGCCGCGGCAAAAAGCCGCTGCAAATCTGCCGCTGCCCCAGTGCCCCCGCGGCTTGCGCACTCGCAGGCTTCGGGTTTTGGGGTTGCACAAAGCGAGGCTGAGCTGCTCTGGGGGAAGCATCTGCAGCTGGGCGAGGGAACAAAGCAGCTCGTGGTGGAAGCAGGGATCCCTCCTGCGGCCGCAGCCGTCCCCTGAGCCCCGTCCCCTCCCGCAGCGGCCGTCCCCGGGGCCATGTCCTCGCTGCTGTCCCTCCAGGAGGAGAACCGCATCCTGCAGCAGGAGCTGTCGCGCCTCGAGGACCTGCTGGCTCAGAGCCGCGCCGAGCGCGACGAGCTGGCCATCAAGTACAACGCCATCAGCGAGCGGGTAGGTGGGCTGCCCGCCCGGCCCCGCAAATCCACCCCTTTTGGCCCCAAAACGCATCTCCCCAGCGTCTCCGCGAGCTTCTGCTGGCGCCGGGGTGCCCGGGGTACCCAAAACGTGCCGGTGTTGGAGACGTCGGCGCCTGTCGGCGAGCTGGGGCTTGTCCTGTGGGACGCACAAAGCATCCCCGCGCCTCCCCCGTGGCCTTCACCCCGCTGCCTTCTTTTCTACACCGTGGCAACAGGCGCAGAGCAAGACTTTCGGCCGGGCAGCCGTTGCCTGGGGAGATGCAAAACTTGGCCGGCGCACGCTGAGCTCGGCCGGGGCAGCCCAAGCCGGGGGGCTGCCTGCCCTTCTGGGGTGCAAACCCCTCCGTGCGCGCCTGGTTATTAAAAACCTGAGCAAACGGCCCCAAAATACCCGAAGGGAAAGTTGCTGCCTCCCTCCCCTCGTGGTCAAGGTGCTGAGAGATGCTTTAATCGCCAGCCAAACGGGCGACTGCTGAGCCCCCCAGGCTGAGGGGGGCTGTTTCTCCAAGGGGATTTCTCATAGCAAAGCGGGGTGTGTGTGGGGGGGGGTGTGGTTGCTTCGTCCGTGCGGGGTTTGCAGCTGCGGGACGACCCCAAAGGAACTGCGAATTTGCCGGGTCGGGGTGCCGGGACGCAGAGGGGGGCCGGGGGGTGGTGCTTTGTGTTTAACGTCCCCCTGGGGGTCCCGCACCCCTCGGCAGCTGGAGCAGTCCCTGCGGCTGGAAGCGGGCGAGCGGGACGCGGCGGAGAGCCGGAGCCTGGCGCAGCACAACATCGAACTGCGGCGGCTGCTGGACGAGGAGCAGGCGGCCTACAAGCGCAAGCTGCAGGCCTACCAGGAGGGCCAGCAGCGGCAGGCCCAGCTGGTGCAGAAGCTGCAGGCCAAGGTGGGTCCCCGCCGGGGGGACGGGGCGCTTTGGGGTGAGGGGGACGCGCACCGAGGGCGGATGTGTCCCCTCTCTGTCCCCTCCGCCCAGGTGCTGCAGTACAAGAAGAAATGCGGCGAGGTGGAGCAGCAGCTGCTGGAGAAGGCGACGGAGCTGGAGCAGGAGAGGCTGACGGTGAGCGGCGGCTTGGGGGGGTCCTGCCCCGGGTGTCGTCCCCCCCGCTTTGCCCACCAGCGCCTCAAAGGGGCTGATGTCCCCCCAGAGCCAGCTGGACGTCAGCGGCTCGCAGCTGGAGGAGGAGAGCAGCAACGAGCTGGAGAACGCGCTGATCCGGCTGGAGGAGGAGCAGCAGAGGTGTGTGCTGGGGGGTCCCCGGGGCGCCGGGTGCTGCGGGACCCCCCCCGGGGTCACCCCTTGGCCCTGTGTCCCTCCCCCCCCAGGAGCAGCAGCCTGGTGCAGGTGAACTCGATGCTGCGGGAGCAGCTGGAGCAAGCCAACGTGGCCAACGCGGCGCTGAGCGAGGACATCCGCAAGCTGACGGCCGACTGGACGCGGGCGCGGGACGAGCTGGAGCAGCGCGAGGCCGAGTGGAGGCGCGAGGAGGAGGTCGGGGACGCGGGGATGTGGGGGGGAGAATTTGGGGCCCCGGGGGATGTTGCATGGGGAAGAACGAGGGGAGAAGTGGGGGGCTGCGGGACCACGAGCGATGCTGCGTGGAGAAGAATTTGGGGCTGCAGGGCGTGTGGCACGGGGCTGAGGGATGTGGGGGTGCTGCCCGGCTGCCTTCAGAGGGACGGGGGCTGTGGGTGCAGCCGGAGGGCACCCGGCTGCTGCTCTCCTGCCTCGATCTGACCCCTCTTCATCCCCCCGCAGTCCTTCAACGCCTACTTCAGCAACGAGCACGGCCGCCTGCTGACCCTCTGGCGGCAGGCCGTGGCTTTCCGCCGCCACTTCGGCCAGCTGCGAGCCGCCACCGAGAGGTCCGGGGGCTGCAGGAGCCGAGGACGGGGAGGGGACGGACGGGGACATTACGGGGGGCAGGACACCCTCTCATCCCCATCCAACCCCTGGCGCAGGGACCTGTCGGAGCTGAGCCAGGAGGTGTCCCGCGCCGGTCGTGCCGCCCACGCCGCCTGCGTGCAGCTGGGTGCCCACCTGCGGCTGGCCGAGGGCCGCGCGGGCGCCGTGCGGGAGCAGCAGGCGCAGCAGCTGGCGCAGCTGGAGGAGCAGCTGGCGGCGCGGGCGCGCGACGCCGAGCTGGAGAAAACCGCGCTCGGGGACAGGTGGGGGACCCGCGGAGGGGGCAGCCGGGAGGGAGGCTGCCGGGGAACGGGGGGCCGAGCGCCCGCCGATCCACGCTGGGCATCGCCTCGGCCAGGCTGGCGGAGCTGGCGGCGGCCCTGGAACGGCTGCGGGAGGAAGGCGGGGAGAAGGAGCGGGCGCTGGCGGCGCTGACGCTGCAGCTGCAGAAGATGGTGAGTGCAGGACGCGCTGGGCCACTGCGCACCGGGGTGCGAGGCGTGATGTGCGCTGGGGGCGCGAGGCGTGATGCACGCCGGGCACTTTGCACACCGGGGTGCGAGGCGTGCCGGGGCGCGGAGCACGTTGCACGCCAGCTGTGCGTGACGCCGCGTTTGGCAGGAGGCCTCGCGTGCTCAGGAGCCGTCAGCGGAAGAGGTGCAGGCGCTGCGCACGGAGGTGGAGCTGCTCCGGCAGACGCTGCAGGACGTCACCCAGGTGCCCCCAGCTCTCCCCTGCACCCCCGGTGCTGCCACCCCCGCCGTGCCTCAGTTTCCCCTCCCGTGGTGGAGCCACAGCGGAGCTGTCCCCGTCCCTCGCAGGCGGTGCTGGCCGAGGACCCCGGGTCCCCGACGGAGCCTCCCAGGCTCCCCTGCCGCAGCCTCTCGCCCGCCGCGGCCGCGGCCACGCTGGGGGCTGTGCACGGAGCCCTGCGGCGCCGGCACTTCCAGCTGCAGGTGAGCGAGGAGGAGGAGGAGAGGGAGGAAGATGGACGTGGGTGGGTGGATGGAGGAGAACTGGGGACGGATGGACGGGAGGACGGACGGAGGGACGTGGGGACGGATGGGTGGATGCGTGGAGGATGGATGGGTGGAGGACAATGGATAGGAGGATGGATGGATGGACGTGGGGTCGGGTGGATGGATGCACGGAGGAGGGATGAGGGTGAGGGATGGATGGTTGGGAGGACGGAGGACAACCGCTGACCCCCTGCTCCCCCAGGAGGCCCGGGAGGCGTCGGGGAGCCTGCGGCGGGAGCTGGGGGACAGCGAGAGCCGGCGGGCGGCCCTGGAGCAGCGGCTGGAGCAGCTCAGCGCCGAGGCTGGGGGCTGCCGGCGGGCGCAGGATGAGGCCCTGCGTGAGGCCACCCGCCTGCGCGCCGACATCGAGCTCCTCCGCAGGTACCCCCTGCCTGTCCGTCTGTCCGTCTGTCCATGGCCTCTGTCCCTGCACCTCCTCCACCTCCGCCGTCCATCCTCGCCTGTCCATCCGTCTGTCCCGGCGCACGCACCCCTCCTCTCCATCGCTGCCCGTCTGCCCTGTCCCTCCACCCGTCCGTCCGTCTGCCCCCACGCATCCCGGCGTGTCCGTCTGTCCGGCAGCGAGCGGGACCGCGCGGAGCAGGCGCTGGCAGCGGAGCAGGCGCGGGCGGGGGTCCTGCAGCGCAGCGAGGCCGAGCTGCAGCGCCGCGGCCGGGGGCTGGAGGAGCAGCGGGACGAGGCCGCCCGCGCCGCCGAGGCTGCGCGCCAGCAGCTGGAGCACAGGTGGGGACCCCCCCGGTGCCTCGAAACCCCCCCCTGGGTGGGCGCTGCAGCACAACGCTCCTGCCCCTGCTCTGCCCAACTCTCCAAAAAGGGGCTGCGCTCCCCCGGCGGGTGCTTCCCCCCGTGGGTGCCCCCCTCGATGTGTGCTCCCGCAGCCAGCAGCAGCTGGAGCAGCTGGAGGGGCAGCGTGCGGCGGCGCAGCAGGAGCTGCTGCAGGCGCGGGAGGCGCTGAGCCGGGCCCAGCTGGAGGCCGAGGTGGCGCGGGGCGAGCGGGCGGCGCTGGACGAGGCGCTGGCGCAGGTGGGTGGCACAGACCCCCCCACCCCTGTCCTCCCCGGGGGACGTCTGTGTCCCTGGACGCATCGCCCCCGGAGGCAGCCGCGTCCCCAAATGGCACGTGTGTCCCCGAGCGGCTCCCTGGGGACAGCCTTGTCCCCAAGCTCCCCCCACGTACTCCCTTGGGACATCCAGGTCCCCAAACCCCACGCGCGTCCTCCCTGGGGGCCGTCCGCGCCCTGGATCCCCCCGCATGCCCTGCGGGGCTATCCGTGTCCCCGCATCCCCCTGCATCCTTGGGACGTCCGCGTCCCCAACCCCCCCGCGTGCCCCTGGGGCCGCCTACGTCCCCAAAACCTGACGTGCGTCCTCCCTGGGGACACCCACAACCCCAAACCCCGCTGTGCATCCTCCCCGGGGTCCCCAGCCCCTCGCGGCGAGCCTCGGCCCCCCCCCCCGGCAGGCGCAGGGCAGCAGCGCGGAGCTGGAGGCAGCGCTGCGGGAGGCGCGAGCGGAGGCGGCTGAGCTGCGGGAGGCCCTGGCTCGGGGCAGCGAGCTGTCGGCCAGCCTGGCCCGGGATAAACGAGAGCTGAGCCGGACCCTGGCGGGGCTGGAGGAAGAGCGAGAGGCTGCCGGGGAGGCGACGCGGGCGCTGGAGGGGCTGCGGGCCCGGCTGGGGCAGCTGGAGCGAGGCCGGAGGGACGTGGAGGCCGAGAGGCTGGGCCTGGAGCGGGCGCGCAGGGCGGCGGAGAGGGGCTGCGAGGGGCTGCGGGCAGAGCTGCGGGCACTGCGCGGGGAGCAGCGGCAGCTGCGGGAGCGGCTGGGGCAGGTGAGGGGCTGGGGGGCAACTGGGGGGGGGGGGGGGGGGTGCGGGGGGCAACTGGGAGGGCGCTGGGGGAGCTGGGAGGGTGCTGGGAGAGACTGGGAGGGATGGGGAGAGTGCATGGGGCAATTTGGGGAGGTGGGGAGGATGCGGAAAGTAACTGGGAGGGTGCTGGGGGAACTGGGAGGGTGCTGGAGGCAACTGGGAATGATGGAGGGGGGGTGGGGGGGGAACTGGGAGGATGCTGGGGGCAATTGGGGGAGGTGGGGAGGATGCTGGGGGAACTGGGAGGACGCAGGGGGTAACTGGTTGGATGCTGGAGGCAACTGGGAGGATGCTCAGCTCAGCCAGGAGGGTGCGTGGGGCAACGGGGAGGGCGCAGAGGGAAACTCGGAGGACGGGGGAAGGCTCCCGGGGAGCAAGGGGCACCGGGACGGCACCCGGGGGGAGCCGGGCGGAGGCGAGGGGCGCCCGTGGCGTTGCGCCCGCAGGCGCTGGAGGAGCAGAGAGCGGCGGGCGAGGCGCTGGAACAGGCCCGGGGCGAGCGGGAGCGGCTGAGCGCGGCGCTGGAGCGTGCCACGCAGGAGCGCGAGGGGCTGGCCAAGGAGGCGGCCAGCGCGGCCGTGCAGCTCGACGCCGCCCAGCGAGACGCCCGCGCCCGCGGCCAGGAGGCGGACGGCCTCAGGTGGGTGCCCCTAATTCCCACCCGCCGCCCCTCCGCCCGCCGCCCGGCCGCGTTTCGGCAGCGTGCGTCGTCCCGGCATGGCAGGGCGGAGAAGGCGGCGCTGGAGACCGGGCTCTTCGAGGCGCAGGAGGAGCTCGGGCAGCTCCGCGCACGCGGCCGGCAGCTGGAGGCCGAGGGCCGGGCCCTGCGGGTGGCCAAGGAGGGGCTGCAGGGTGAGTGGGGCACATCCAGCCTCGGTCACGGCGCTGAGCTGCTCGGTTTTGGGGCGGCAGCCTCGGTTGCATCCCGTACCGACTTGATTTTGGGGTGGCATCCTTGGGCACGTCACTTAGCTCGGTTCTGGGGACCAGCACCCTTGGTCGCATCACTTATCCGCTCAATTCTGGGGCAGGATCCCTTGATCCCCTAACTCTTCTACCCAGTTTTGGGGCGGCATCCTGTCGCATCACTTAGGTCGGTTTTGGGGGTGCGGAGCCCTCGTTCCCACCGCCCACCCGCCCAATTTTGGCCCTGGCAGAGGAGCTGGGCGCCGTGCGGCAGCGGCTGGCGGCGGCGGAGCAGGAGGCGGTGACCCTGCGAGGGACACAGGTGGCACGCGAGGACGAGCTCGAGCGGCTTCGGTGCGAGAAGGTGGGCACCGGGGGGCTCTGGGGCGATGCTGATTTGGGGCAGGGCGATGCAGATTTGGGGGGTGAGGATGCAGATTTGGTGCAGGGCGGTACTGAATTCGGAGAGCAGTGCTGATTTAGAGGGCGATACAGAATTCGGAGCGACATTTCCGCGGTGATGCCGTTTTGGGTGGGGGTTTGCCAGATTTCGTGCCGACGCCGATTTTGGCTCGATGCTGATTTGGGGGGCCGGGTGCTGCTTTTGGGGGCGCAGCGGGAGCTGGATGCGGAGCGGGGCCGGCTGGTGCGGGAGCAGGAGGAGCTGGCGGCCGAGCTGGCGGCGACGCGGGCGCAGCGCGACGAGGGGCTGCTGCGTGCCGAGAGCGAGAAGCAGCAGGTGGGTGTCGGTGCGTGCGTCCCCCCCCCGTGTCCCCGGTGTCCCCCAGCCCCGGCCGAGCCCCCACGTGTCCCCGTGCAGGCGCTGGCGCTGCAGGAGGAGGAGAAGGCGGCGCTGGCGGGGACGCTGGCGGGGCTGCAGCAGAGCCTGGCCGAGGCCACGACCGAGCTGGAGCGGCAGCGGCACGAGGCCACCGGGCGCCACGAGCAGCAGCAGGTGGGTGAGGGGGGGG
>CM021785.1:7303016-7332013 GCA_011076525.1 Nettapus auritus | reverse complement strand
TGGGGGATCCCCGGAGCGGGATGCTCAAGTTGGGAGAGGAACGGAGCGGGGAGCTGCCCCGCAGGGCGATGCTTGGGGTCGGGGGAGGCGCAGCTTGGGGAGTGCGAGGGGTGGTGCAAGGCTTCGGAGGGCGATGCTCGGGATGGGGGCGTTAAGCTGAGCAGGATGCCCGAGCTGGGAGGTGGTGGAGTGGTGCAGTGCCCGGGCTGGGGAGGATTCCTGGGACAGAATTCCCCGTCTGGGTGGCGAGATGCCTTGGAGCGATGCTTGGGGTCGGGATGATGCTCGGGGTCAGGGCGATGCTCAGGATGGGGGACAGCGCTTGGGGCAGGGGAATGCCCAGTTTGGGAGATGCTTGGGGTGGCGAGATGCCTTGGAGGCTGGCACTCGGGGTCGCAGCGATGATGAGGATGGGAGGATCCACCAGGGACAAGGGGCTGCTCAAACGGGGAAACGCACGGGGTGGAGCAACGCCTTGGGGGGCGACACTCGGGATCGGGGCAATGCTCGGGACAAGGGGGTGCTCAGGCTGGGAGATGCACAGGATGGAGCAGAGCCCTATAATGGTGCTCAGGACAGGACGCAGCAGAGCAGGATGCTCAGGATCAGGAAGAGGCTCAGGATGGGCCCCCGTGTGGGTGCCCAGCACGAACACTTGTGGCCGAGGCGATGCCTTGGTGGGGGCACGGGGAGGACGGACACCACCCCCTCCTCCGCCGACCTCTCTCCCCCTCATCCACAGCCTGAAACGGGCCAGCGAGGAGAAGGAGCAGCGGCTGGCGCTGCTGGCGGGGGGGCAGGCGGCGGCGGCCAAGGAGACGGAGAGGCTGCGGGGGGCCCTGCGGCAGCTGGAGCACGACCGCCTCGAGGCGCGCCGCGAGCTGCAGGAGCTGCGCCGGCAGGTGAGGAGGGGGCGGCGGGGGGACCCCGCTGGGACAGTGCTGGGGGTGTCCGTGTGTCCTGTGGGTCTGTGTCTGTCTGTCTGGAGACGCCTCCCCCCAGCCCCGCATCGCTTCGTGGGGCAGGTGAAGGCGCTGGACAGCGAGAACAGCAAGAAGAGCAGGGAGCTGGAGGAGCTGCAGGCGCGCGTGGCCCTGGAGGAGCAGCGGGAGGAGGAGAGCCGCCGGGAAGCCTTCGGCCTCAGGAGGAAGGTGGTGGAGAGCGAGGCTGGCATGGAGGCCACCAGGAAGGAGGTGGGGGCTGCTCGGTCCCTCGGGGTCCCCAAGTGTCCCCATCACCCCCAAGTGCGCCCTATGTCCCTGTGGGTGCCCCTGCTGCTCCGTCGCTTGGTGCCGTGGGTGCCCCCGTCACCCCCCACTCAGTCCCCGATGTCCCCATTGCCCTACTGCTCTGTCCCTGGGGTCCCCACCCCTCCTTGCTCCATCCCCTGCATCCCAATTGCCCCGCATCGTCTGCCACCTGCATCCCTGAGCATCTGCCATGCCCCATCACTCCATCCCGGAGGGTCCCCCGGCACCCCCTTCCCCTGTCCCCCTGCATCCCCAGGGGTCCCCCGTACCCTGGTGCTCCATCCCCTACAACCCAGTGCACCCCCCGTGCCCCATCCCTCGCATCTCCATCACCCTTTTGCTCTGTCCCCCGCTCCCCGGGCGTTCCCCGTTTCCCCCAGCACCCCGTCCCTCCCTGCCCTGCACCCCAGCTCACCCTCGCCTCCTTCCCCCAGCTCCAGCACCTGCAGCAGAGGCTGTCGGAGGCGCAGGGCGAGTTCCACCAGCGGGAGAAGGACCTGGCCCGCAGCCTGGAGGAGGCCCGCGGCCATGAGAAGAAGCTGCTGGCCGATGCCCGCAACCTGCAGCTGAAGATGGAGGCGGCGAGGAGCGAAGCGGCCGAGCTGAGCCTGCGCCTGAGCGCGGCCGAGGGCCGGGCGCAGGGGCTGGAGGCTGAGCTGGCCCGCGGCGAGGAGCAGCGCCGGGCGGCCGAGACGCGCCTGGGCAGCCTCCAGTCTGCCCTGCGCCGCACCATGGGCATCGGCCGGGCCCGTGCTGCTTCCCTGGGCAAGGGTGAGAGCATCCCGGGGCTGCCCTGCACCCTAAACCTTGCTTCGAGGCCCCGTCCAGCGGCGTGTCCGTCCCCCCAGCCCACCCCATCCCTCTCCTTCCAGGCGGTGCCACGGAGGGGACCCCCGGCTCGTCCCCGGACCCCGATGCGGCCACCGAGCCCGAGGCGGTGCGGGCGGCCCTGCGGGATTTCCTGCGTGAGCTGCAGGACGCCCAGCGGGAGCGGGTATGCCCTTTGTCCTGCCCCTGCCCTGCACGTCCCCAAAAAGCTCGTTTCTCGCCCTGTTTTCTCGCCCCAGGAGGAGCTGCGGGCGCAGGTCTGCAGCCTGGGACAGCGGCTGGCAGAGGCGGAGGCGGAGCGGGACGGTGCCGGTGCCCGGGCGCTGCAGCTGCAGAAGCTGGTGGCTGAGAGCGAGGAAGGTGATGGGGGTGGTTTTGGGGTGGATTCCCCCGGGTGATGTGGTTTTGGGTGCTGCCAGCGGGTTTCCTCTCCCTGCGACGTGTGGCTGCTTGGGGTTTGGGCACGCGGCGGAGCATCGTGGCCACCGGGTGCTTTGGGGGAAAATGGGGTGTGTGTGGGGGGGTGATGCTGCACTCAAATGCTGCATGCTTTGTGGGTTTTCCCCCATACACATCCCCAAAATACTAGTAGAACTGCTAATAATAAAAATCAAGCATAGATTCCCCGTAAACCCCAGCAAAATTGGAACCCTCCCCGTGCACCCCGATAGAACCCGTAAAACCCCCACGCATCCTGCACAAACCCCGGTTCAGCTGTCCGACCCCCCTGGTGCACACCCCACGAGCCCCGTGCGCGCCCCACGAGCCCCAGCTGAGGCTTGCGACCCGCGGTCTGGCTGCGGCAGGGCGGCGGGGCGCCGACGGCAAGCTGGGCAGCGCGCAGGCCGCTCTGCTGCTGCAGGAGGAGACGCTGCGGCGGGGCGAGCGCGAGCGCCGGGCCCTGCTCGAGAAGGTGTCGGCGCTGGAGCGCAGCTTGCACGCCGCCGAGGGCGAGCGCCGCGCCGCCCAGGTGGGCACCTGGGCCCAAACCTCTCCCACCCCTCCCCGGCTGCACGTGAGCTGCACGCAGCCTCGCTGGCGAGATGCGTACAAACCGCAGGCATGCTGCTTGCCGGCTCGCGCACAGGCTTCCGTGCAAGATGCTTGCAAAGGAACGGAGCGTGAGCTGCTTGCAAGCTGGCACAAAAACTGCCTGCAAGCCGCTTTTGGAAACTTGCACGCAAGCTTGTGTGCAAGCTGTATGCAAACCGCTTGCAAATTGCATGTAAGATGGACACCAGCTGCTTGCAAGCTTGCACACACAAACTGCATGCATGCTGCTTTCAAGCTTGCACACAAACTGCACACGTGCTGCTTGCAAGCATGCACACAAAGTGCATGAATGTTGTGTGCACTTGCACGCTCGCTGCTCGCAGGTTTGTGTACAAGACGCCTGCAAGCTTGCACACACGCTGCTCCGTCCCTTCCAGGAGAAGATGAGCGTGGTGAAAGCCAGCGAGGCCAAGCTGGAGGAGGACAAGCGGCGGCTCAAGGAGGGGCTGGAGGCTGCGGAGAGCCGCGGAGCCCGGCTGGAGCAGCAGCGGCGGGCGCTGGAGGACGAGCTGCAGCGGGCACGGCTGGCCCTGGGCGAGCAGCAGGCGGAGGCGCGGGTGCTGCAGGACCGCGCTGAGCTGCTGCAGAGGCAGGTACGGCCGGCTTGAGTCCCCACACCTGTTAATTGCCCCCTGAGCTGAGCCGCGCCGGTTTTTATCGGTTTCCCACCCCGCCGGGCGCAGCTCGGGGAGAGCGAGCAGCGCGCCGGCACCTTGCAGCTCTCGGTGGAGCGTCTGAGCGCGGTGCTGGCGGCCGAGGCCGAGAGCAGCTCCAAGGACCGTGCCCAGGGCTCGCTGGTGACCGACGGCAACCAGGCCCCGCAGCGCCTGCTGCAGCTCCAAAGCGCCCTGACCGCCGGCGAGCTCGACCGGCGGGTGCTGCAGGTGGGCACGGGCACCCTGGGGTGCGCGGGGACCCCCCCGGGGCTCCGTTTCCACCGCGTGTCCCCGTGGCAGGAGATGCTGGATGCGGCCCGGCGGGCGCTTTCGGAGGCGCGGGAGGAGAAGAGCGCCCTGCGGGAGCAGCTGCGGGTGCTGCGGGGAGAGCGGGCGGCGCTGGAGCTGCGCAAGGAGGAGCTGGAGGCGCAGGTCCGGCGGCTGCAGGAGGTGGGAGCCCCAAAACTGCGGTCCTTACCCCCGGGGTGCACTCTGTGCCCTTCTGCCCGCCCCATACTGCACACTCTTGCACCTGCACATTGCCTTGTTGCCCCCATGCAGCCTCTTTTACCGCCTTCCAGCCCTCTTTGCCCCCTCCCAGACAGCACCCTGCACCCTTTTGCCTGCACCATTTCCCCCTCCTGTGGCACCGTTCCTCTCTGCGCAGCACCCCACTTCCCCCTGCAGCACCCCCGTGCCCCTCCACGCAGCCTCCCTGCCGATCCCTTTTGCCCCCTTGCATCCCTTTATACCCCCCATGCAGCTCCCTGAGCCCGATTGCCCCACGCAGCCCCCGATTGCCCCACGCAGCCCCCTCTCTCCCCTGCACCAGCTGCGGGGTGTCCGATCCTGCCCCCCCCGTTGCAGACGCTGCTGCAGCAGGAGGAGAAGGAGGCGGCGGCGCTGCGGGGGCTGCGGGCGGAGAAGCGGGGGCTGCAGGAGCGCGTGGGCAGCCTGCAGAGCTCCCTGAGCCAGCTGGAGGCCGAGCGGCGCGAGGCTGAGCGCTCCTCCCTGCGCCTCGAGAAGGACAACAGCGCCCTGAAGAAGACCCTGGAGAAGGTGAGCGCCCGCCGCCCCTCCTGGCACCCGTGGGTGCCCTCGGGGTTGCCCCCATGCCCGTGCACCTCTGGGGACCCCCACATGCCCCCTCAACGGCTGGGCACCCAGGCTTGGTTCGCCCAGAAGCGGATTGAGCGTAGCTATGAAAAAAATCCCAACAGAGCAAAATCATTTCCCGAGCACGAAACGCGCCTCGTGCAACGGGGGCAGGGCTGCGTGGCGGGTGCGCGCGCCTGCACGCGTGCGTTTTGTGCACCGGAGCGAGGCGTGCGACACAGCACGGGGTCGTGCCCGCCTCTTGTGCGCGCAGCTGGCGCGGGAGAAGCTGAAGACGCAGGAGGACTCGCTGCGGCTGGCCGTGCAGAAGGGCCGCCTGCACCGCTCGCTGGGCACGGCCGAGCAGGAGCTGGCGGAGGCGCAGAAGCACATCCAGGTGCTGCAGGTGGGTGCCCCCCCCGGGGCAGGGGCCGCGGCCTCGTGCAAAGCCTCCGGCTCCTGGGTGCGGTGGGTGCAGGCGGTGGCGCCCCGGGGTGCTGCCTGCCCGCTTGGCGCACCCTTGTTTTGTGCGGGGACGGTGCTGGGCTGCTTTTGGGGCTTGCATCAGCTTGGGGAGATGCTGGCGCTCACCTTGGGGTGCTGCCGGGCTCTTTCACCTTCGTGCCCGCTTTTGGGGTGCCCGCTTTTGGGGTGACCCCCGCGGCACTCACCCAGGCGCGGGTGTCGGTGCTGGAGCAGAGCCCCGGGGCGGTGCAGCAGCAGCAGCAGCAGGCGCTGGATGCCCGTGACCGTGGCCACCACCCCCTGGAGCAGCAGGTGAGTGGGGGCCAGGGCTGTGTCCCCCCAGGGACCCCCACCCAGGACCCCCACACTCACCCCACTCACTCCCGCAGGAGCCCCGCCGCCACCCCAGCAGCATTTAGGGCAGCCCTGGGGCCGAGCAGAGACCGGCGAGACTCAGCTCAGGGGTGAGGGGCCCGCCGTGCTCGGAAAACACCTGTGGATTTTGTCTCGCCGGTCCCAAATCCTGCACTTTTACAAAGAGAAGCGTCGTGGTACCGCTGAGACGACACTAGCGTATTTTTGATACAGGTCGGGTTTTCCCCCCCGTTTTTTCTACTGCAGATTTTTTTAACCGGGGATTGGAAATGGGACTTCTTGTGGTCCCGGGTGCCTCGAGCACACAGCAGGAGCGCCGTGGTACCCGAGCTGTCCGCCTCCAGTGCTGGCCCCGCGGGGGGATGCCCACCGGCTCCTCACTTTTCCTAACACCTCTTTTTTTAACAAAAACTAGTTTGTGCCAGTATTTTTGCACAAGACAGGGACTGTTATTTTTTTTTTTCTACCACTAATTTTGGAGACTTTTTTTTTTTTTACTGGTGCTATTGGGGTCCAAATTTGGAGCTTGAGCCAGCCGCAGGCGTGAGCGTGGCCCCAACCCCTGTCCCCCCCCCTCTAACCCTGTATTAAACATGCACAAACCCAAACGGGCAGCCTGCGGTCAGTTCTTTTAGGATGGCAGCATTGTGGGGATGCGTAACAAATTCCTGTTGTTATTTACACCTCCTTGGGGCGAGCTGCAGCGCTTTGCACAAGGGCTGCAGGGGAGACGCTCAGCACCCTTTTCTTGGGGGTGCTGCTGCCTTCCTGCTCCTGGTTTGGAGCACGGGGAACAAACTCGTATGGGGGCTAAAGCCAAGTCCCCTGCCCCTGGGGGCACTCCCAAAGCGGTGGCAGTGAAGTGGGGGCTGGCTGCCCGGCGCTGCAGGGGTCGGGGACCCAAAAACGAGACGGGAGCCGCAGTGACCCTTACGCTTTTTCTCTTGGATACTCTACGCAGAAGACGGGGCGGCGGGGGCTGGCGCCGCCCCCTCCCCGTACAATATAATAACAAAAGTAATAAAAAATAACAACCCCCCCTTTATTCTTATGTGCACAAAGAAAAATTGGACTTTTTTTTTTTTGTTATGCTCTTTCATGCACGGTTTCTTTAGCACCACGGTGAGGAGCCGGAGCCCGGCGGGCAGGGGAAGGGGCTCGGCGGGTCCCGGCGAGGCTGGGGGGGCGGCTTCAGCACCCGCCGCAGCTGCGGGCGCAGGATGCGACCACGGTCTGGCAGAGCCCGCTGGTGGCCATCACGCCGCACTTGGAGAACTTGTCACGGCACAGGTCGGCTGCGGGGAGGCGAAAAGCAGTCAGCACCCAGGGGTGGGGACGCCGCCTCCCCCGCCCCCAAACTGGGCTGTACTGGGAATGACTGGTGGGGGGGGCGATGCACGGAGCTATGTGAAACACCGGCACCCTCCTCGCCCTCCAGGCCGAGCCACCCAGAGGGGACGTCCACAGGGTGTGGGGGACGTGTCCCCTCCTGTCCCTTACCCCGCAGCAGCTCTTCGTGGGCGCACACGGTGCGGACGCAGATCTCCTTGTTGATCACGTAGACCCGGCGGAGGCTGCGGGGGGCAGAAAGCGGAGGGGTTGGCACCAAAGAAAGAAGCAGAGGGACTCCCCCAAGGGAGGCCGGGGCGGGCCGACAGCCCCCCCGCACTCGCCTGTAGAAGCAGATCTCGTTCAGGCACTGCTTGCAGGGCTTGTGGACGGAGTAGAGCCTGGTGCAGGGGTACTGCTCCTCCCGGCAGTCTGCAACAAGAGCCGGCATCGTTTTGGGGTGTTCCGCCCCGCACCGCAGCCGGATGCAGCCCCGGGGCAATCCCTGAGCTGCTGGCACTGCTCAGCTCCCGTTCTTCCCCATCCCCACTCAGAAGGAGACAAAACCCTCCCTGGGGATAAGGGATGCTCAGCTCGTCCCCGGCACTCTGCCAGCCCAGCCGCTTGACAGAGCTCTTATACAGGGGAAATGGCTCAGTTTGCCCCATTTTTGGGGGGACCAGCAGCGGCACCACGCCCTGAGCAAGGAGAGGAGTGAGACGAGCACTCACCCAGGGGTCCTGGCTCCGTGGGCTCAGTCTCGGGGGCAGCAGCTGGGGAAGGAGAGCAGAATTTGGGGGGGAACGTGGTTAAAGAGGGAGGGAGAGCATCCCGCTGCCCCCCGCCCGGGCTTTAGGGCCGAAGCATCCTTAGGCCGGTGCCTGTGGTGCTGCTCGGCTCGGGAGCAGCTCCGCGGTGGGGATGTGGCCGGCGTTTCGCACCCACCTGGGGTCGGAGCTGGCACGATCTCCTGCTGGGACTGCTGCTGGGACTGGTACCGAAACTGCTCCTCGGGGGTGCGGGAGGTCACATCTGCGGGGACAGAGCCGTGAGGGTGCGCACCCTCACCCCCAGACCTGCCTGGCATCCCGTGGATTAGCACTCACCGTGGTAGTCGTAGTAATCCTGAATCTCTAAGGAAGCAAGGGAGAAGAACAGGATGAGAATTAACTTCTATTGTATGGCGTAGGGAGCGCATCAGGGTGAGGCGCTGCGCGCGGGCAGGGTGTTGCAACGAGCTCCCCAGAGTTTTGCAACCGGCTGGAAAATGTCCCGTGGAGTCACCTCCGTCAGCCACCCAGGGACTGTAAAGCCTTAATGAAGGCCTTAGGAAATCATTTAATTGGCACCTTGAAGTGCTGACATCGAGGGGAATGGGATCAAGGAGAGGGAGGAATGGGAAGCGTTAGGGGCAGGGATGGAGCAGAGAAGCAGCAGAGCGCCGTGCAGGGGAAGCAAAGCTGGAAGGAGGAGGAGGAGGAGAGAGGCGAAGGCTCTCCCAGTCACAGGTGCTCTCACCTGCCTGCTGGTCGTACTGGGAATATTGCACCGGCTCGGGGTAGGTGATGCCTTCAAACCTGCTGTACTGGCCCTGGACCAGGAGCGCTGCTGGGAGCACACAGGGGCACAGACATCAGTGGAGCGGCCAACACAGCCCTAGACCCCTCTTCCCCATCCTACTTTTGGGGGAAACCAAGCATTTGCCCCACAGCCATGAGCCCCGCACCATCCCCAAAACCCTTATGTGGGAGCAAAAGGGGGTTGCTCCCTATTGTTTTTCTCCAGTTTTAACCCCAAGCAGCTCTCCCTTTGCTCCAGAAAGGACCGGGATCCCATGGAGCATCCACTCCTTTCCATTTCCCACCAAACGCCATACCCTCTGCCGTACTTCCCAGCAGGTGGTGGTCTGATGGCCATCCTCCTCCTCCTCCTCCTCCTCCACCAAGAGAGGAGCGTGACCATGGAGGCGAGGGCGGTGGATGCTCACCGCCGGGTCCCAGCACCCCTGCCACCTCCGGGGACCTCACCCAGCTCCCTCACCCAGTGTCCTGCAGCACCGGGGGGGCTGGCATCACCCGGGTCCCCTCCCCACCCCTCTGTCCCCCTCGTCCCTCGGCCTCGCCTGGTAATGTTTTCCAGCTGTTTTCAGACTTTGTGCTGAGCTGCTTTCGCCTGAAGTTTTCCTGGCTCCAGGCTGCCGGCTTCGCTGACTCGCTCCTAATTTTCAGCAGGGCCTTTGCCAGCCCCAGGGGTTGCAAATAGAATCGGGCTGGGAGCCACCTCCTGGCCCCCTCCCTGGCCACGGTGCTGGGGAGGGGGGGAATTCCCAATGCGTGCCCCCCGGCCCCCTGGCAGCTTTGCTCCCCGCACGGTGCCGGATCCCCTCGCGACCCCCACCCCAGCCTGAGGCAGTCTCTGGGGTTCGGAGGCAGCCGGCACAGTTTTGGGGCGGTTTTGGGGATCGGCACTCACCTGGCAGGCCCAGCAGGACGAAGCACAGCGCTCTCATGGTGACGGGGCCGGGAGGTAGATGCAGGAGTGCGGTGTGGTCTGGATTGGGCAGAGGGAAAGGTGTGGGGTTAGCAACAACCCTGAGCCCCCCATCTCCTGCATCAGCCCCCCCTCGACCCTCATGCACCCCTTCAATAGCCCCCGTGGCCCCCCGAAAGCCTTGCCGGAGCAGGGCGCTGAGCGGCGATGCAGCTCGTGACGCGGGTGTCAGCATCCCTGAGGGCTGAGGCTGTACCCAGGGGTGGGGGCTGGCTGCTCGGAAATTAAAAGCAAAGGGAAAAAAAAGAAGAAAAAAAAAAAAAGGAAAAAAAAAATAAATTTCCCGATGGTGGGAAGCCAATGCACAGGCTGGGTTCCCGCCCCGAGTGCGTGCGAGAGCCCTGCTCCCATGGGAATTGCGAGGAACAAGCGCATGGAACATCCGCGGGCAGGACGGGGAGACCTCCCGGGAGCCTGGGCTCGGAGCTCGCTATCTCCCGTCCCATGCCACCCCTTATCTCGATCCCCCGCAGATAACAGAGCCATGAATGGGGCTGGGGAAGGGGTGGAGGGGGAGCTCAGCCCTCCCGGGATTGCAGCCAGAGCCCGGGAAGGCGCCGCAGGGTTTTGAACCCTCGGTACGACCAACGCAGCCGTCAGACATCGGGGACGGGGAGGGAGGATTCGGGCACACAGTGGTGCTGGGCTCGTCCCATCGCCTTCCTCAAACACACCCCGGTTTTTGTGGTGCTCCCCTCTGTGGGTTGCAGCAGGGCTTTGGTCTCGGGGGAGCAAAAATAAAAGAGAACTCAAAGGGATGGTGAAAGATTCCGTTCCTCCCCCTGCTCCTCACCCTCAGGCTTTTTCCCCAGTTCCCGTTAAAAACCCGCTGTTCGCAGGGAGCCTGGCTCCTTGCAAAGGGCCCTCGCTGCAGGGAGAGCACGGATCGCCTAAAAGCACAGGGAAAATGAAATAATAATAATAATAAAAAAAAAAACAACCCTGCTTTCGAGCAAAAGGTGGGTGGGAGGTACGGGGAGGAGCTGGCGGCGGCTGCCCCGCGTCTGCCTTGCTCTCCGAGGGCCGAGCGCTTTCCAAGCAGCGATTCCCCACGCCAGCTGGAGAGGGGAAAAAAAATAAAACAGAAAAAGAAAAAACCTGCCAAAAACCTTCCATGGCTGCCCTCCTTGGAAATGCAACCAAATGTGTCTGTCTGTCCAGGACGAAGCATGCCGTCTCCCCCAGTGCGGGACGGGGACCCCTTCCAGCTCTGCTGATGGGGACGGGAAACTGAGGCAGGGGTGGAGGGGGGCACAAGTCCCCGTGTCTGGTTCCGGCTGCAAAATTGGGGCTGAAATAGGCTGTCCGGGGCAGGAAGGTCCCACACATGCACCCACGCTGCCTGTCTCCCTGTGGTCCCCGCCGGGGAAGGTGGGGACAGAGGGAGCAGCAGAGCCTGCACCTCCTGGGCCCACGTCCTAGCCATGCTGCACCATCCTGCGCCATCAGCAGAGCTCAGCACCTCCCAGGACCACGTCCCTGAGCTCACCCAAGCACCACATCTTCCAGCAGTCGTGCCCTGCACCACCAGCAGGGCTGCAGCCCCTACGGTCCCCGTTGTCCCCCATCCCCAGCCTTGTCGGTACCGCGGTCGCTGCCTTTCAGACCTGACCGGGCTCTGGGAGAGCCACGGATCCAGGCCTTGCCTGAGCTGATGCTGGAGAACCACGCTTGGCTGAGTGGACCCCAAAAAACCCCGGTCCCCTGGGGTGTCCCCGGGGCCTTGTCACCCACAGCCCTGCCCCATCTCACGTCCCACAGCCACGCGAGTGCCGGACCCGGGATTAACCCGGGCAAAATGAGGGCTGAAAGGGATCGTGCGGGGATGAGCCAGCCCTGGGCTGCTGTGAGGCCTTATCCAGACTGGGTGGGCAAGGTCTGGGTTTGGGGGGCAGCTGGGTGCCCCAAAATACCCTGACCAACCTGGGGCAGCTCAGGCAAGGCCCAGGGCCCCTCTCCGGAGGCACCACAGCCACCCTCCTACACGGCCCCATCTCTTGGAGCACCGAATTTCTGGATTTCCCCCAAGCCCCCAAAACCTTCTGCTCCCCAGGCCCTGCTGAGAACATCCCCAGCTCGCGGGGCTCAGCCGGGGAACGGGGCCGGGGAGAGCCGCGTGGAGCGAAGCTGAGGGCGGCCGCGATGTCTTCGCCCACCCGACGCCGAGACTTTCCACGACGTGACCGCCACGAGGCGCGGGGCTGGGGGCACAGACGCCCCCCACCCCTGCTCCTCGCCCACCCAGGGCTTCTCCAGACACCAGCCCCCGGAGGTGCCCCGGCGGGGGGACCTCTGTGTCCCCTCGGCGCTGCAGCGAGCCAGATGTTTTTGCAATGCACATCTGGGAACAATCAGCCCCGCAGAAAGAACACCACAGCCTCTGCCTTTCATTCTGCTAAACCCCACCTTCCCCAGCCTTTTTTCCCCTCCCCCAGCTTTTTTTTTTTTTTTCCTTTTCCTTTTTTTTTTTTTTTAAAAGCTCTCCAGTTGCCAGAGAGTGCGAGAACAAAGGGAATATGAAAGGATTCAAATTTTCTGGCCCACGACCAAAGGTTAAAAAAAAAACAAAAAAAAAAACAGCAAAAACCCCTTTGCTGCGCTCTTCCCCCCCCCTCCACGCCTCCCCGTTTCACACCCCGCAGCTCCAGCAGGGTCCCCCTCCTCGCCTGGCCCCCCTGGACATAAATAAAACAAAACATGACTGAAGCGTCCAAAACCCCGGCTGTGCGCGCCGTTTCCAGGAGGGGGGGGGGGGCGAGGAAAAAAAAAAAAAAAAAAAAAAAAAAAGGGAAAATAATCCAGCTTCCTTCAGACGTTGGGGTATTTTTAGACTGATTGAAGCGGTTACAAACGGGCCACAGCAGCTGTCAGGCTGCGAAGTTGCCGAAGTTGGGGGTCCCCCAAACTGTCGCTGCCTCTCCAGGACCCCAAAATCCGTGGGGGTTTTCCTCCCAGGAGCTCAAAGGGCTGGGAGCGGCTTTGGGGCGCTCGCCTTGCCCCCGAGGTGCCGTCGGGAAGTTTTCAAAGCGAGTTGGCAAAGCCAGCAGCGGACCCCCAGCCTCCACTCCCCAAAACACGCCTCGGCCCCCCAAGTGGGCTTTGGCCTCAAAACAAGGCTTCAGCCCCCCAAACGGGCTTTGGCCCCCCAAAACACGGTTCGGCCCCAAACTGGGGCCGCCAACGCGAGGTCGCGGAGGATGCGCGGGGCCGGGGGGCATTGCCCCCAGCGCAGGGGACTCCGCTCGCTCCTTACCGCTCCGGATGCTATGAGCTGCCTTCGCCCTTGCCCAACGCCTTGGTCTCTTCTCTCTGGGCTCAAAAACTCCGAAATGAGAGAAAAAAAAAGCTCCTACCTCCAACATGGGGGCTCCACTGGGTCCTAATGCGACACCTGATCCGGCCCCTTCCTCCTCCTCGCCCAGACTGATGCTGCCTGCCGGGGGGCGATCATCAGAGTAATGAGAATAACAACAACAAAATCAATCAACGAGCACGCCCTGATGCAACGGGCTGTGCGAAACTTGGGGATTTTTTTTTAAATCCAGCTGGATTTTGACCTGATTGCAGGAGCGGGGCGGGAGGAGCACGCTGCCACCGACTTGCCACCAAGCACGAGTTTGGGGCCGTGGGGGGGTTTCTTGGTGTTGGTCTGCAGCAGCCGCTCCTTGAAAGCTTGGGGCAACCCCAAGAAATTGGGGTGCAGCCCCCGGATTTGGGGTTTTGCTGCTCTCGCCCCTCGCTGCGACAGAAGAGGCGAGGAGGGGGCAGGCTTCAAATGCATGGGGCGAGCCCCCCGCCTTGTCCCTAGGGACGGGGGGGACGCGGGTGCCACGGCACCCGTTGCACCTGGCTGCTGCAGCCGCAACCGTGCAGCGGATTCACAGGTTTATCCTGGAGAGGGGGGGTGGGTGGTTGGAAATAGGCCCCCCCCCTCCTCTTTTCCCACCCGGGCCATGGGCGCTGGCTGCAGTGCTTGCTGCCGGCCGTGGGGCCCCTTTCCCCCGAGCCCGCGGGTTTCCGGCAGCCAGCGAGGGCACGGGGCAGTGCGAGACCCCCCGAGGATGGGGGCTGCTCGGCTTATGGAGAGCCCAAAGCCCACCCCCCAGCCCCCCTAGAACCCTCCCCGTGGGGCTCACCCCGCTGCAACGTCGATGCTGGCGTTTTGGGCTAAAACCCTGCGAATTTTAGGTGTGTTCCAAAGCAGTTCCTGAGCAAATTCATGCTCTGGAGGGTGCCTGGGGACTTGGACGGAGGCAGAGCGCCGAGCAGCACGGCCCCCTGGGATGGACAGGATTCCCCCCCCAGGGATGCAGGCAGTTTCGGGTGGGCAGCTTTGGCACCCCAAATGCCCGTGGATGATTCCTTCGCTGTGAAAGATTTGCAGGAAGCAGGGGGGCTGATGGCTCTAAAAACAATGGGAAAATGCAAAGTTTCAGATGAGAAAAAGGAGGAGGGGTGGGGGTGGGTGGGGGGCTTCGGGCGCTCCCATCTCACATCAAGCCCGGTTATCCGGTCCTAACACAGGGCTCTGCAGGATGGGTAAAGCCACGGCTCCGACCACATCTCACAGCTGCTGCCCCTGAATTTCTGCCCCCCTGGGCCCCAGCTCTGCCCCACCGGCAGTTAATAACGCCATGCACTTTGCACCCGGGGGCTGCTAACCCGGGAACACCCCCCAGAAACAACCGAGGGGGGAGGCAAAAAGCAGCACGGCTGGGCACCTGCTCCAGGCCAGGCAGCACGGGGGCTGAAACTGCCGGCACTGATCCTGCCCTGGGCTTGCTGGGGCCAAATCAGTGGAAACTGGGGAGCTGCCGCTGCCCCCAGCAGCTTTGCCTTGGGCTGGGCACCTTGGTGCGGGCGGCAAGCAGAGGCGATGGGAGATGCTCGTGGTTTCGAATCCTGCATCCCATGCGTGCTGCCAGAGCCCTGCCCAGGCAAAATCTGTGGGTTTCTTATTTTTTTTTTCCTATTTTTTTTTTTTTTTTTCCTTCTGCTCAGGAAGCCTGGTTTAATAGCTCAAACCCTGGCTAGGATTTCAGGAAACCTCTTACCTCTGCTTGTGCCTCATTTCCTGATCTAATCCCTAGCTCCGGGAGGGCAGAGAGGCACCGCTAGTGCTCGCGGGGGCTCAGACTTCACAGCTTCCCCTGCCTGGAGCTGGGCTGAGGGGCGGCCGAGGGACCCCCACCCCACGGCACCGGCAGCACCAAGCCTCCCCTTCCCTCTCCCCACCTGCGGAGCTCGGCGGGTCCCTTTCCAGACGCGGCACCTCCAGCTACCGGCTTCTCTCGACTTCCACGCGCCTCCGCCGCAGAAGACACGCCGCCCGATGAGCGCTTTTGCACGGAGAGCCGTCTTGGCGAGGACATCTGCTTTTTTCCAGCAATTATATTTTTCTTTTTCTTTTTTTTTTTTTCTTTTTTTTCTAGGAAATTCCAGCTGGAAACAGGCTGGGGGTTATTCGCAGCTGCTGCGCCACTGCTTGGTTTGGGTTGCTGCCTGTTCCGAAATCCCAGCGGTGCTGTCCCCGCGCTCTCTGCTTTCAGGCAGGAGGGACAGAGCGCCCACATCTTCCTGCCCTGGTGGGCAACCAAGTGACCCCAAACCCCTCTCACCTCCGCTCGATGCTCTCCACGCCACCACCCTGTCCCAGCAGCCCGCTCACACCAGCCAGCCGAAGCGGTCAAGAAAATAGTGTTAATTTATTAGACACACTCACAACAGCACCCGATGAAGACCAGAAGTGGCACGGCCATTCTCCCAACTGCACTTACACCTCTATGCGCTGGAATGGAGTTAAAAAATAGAGATCCGGGGTTTTTAATGCTACAAAGCTCCTGCCCGGCAGAGCCGAGGGCGGGAGCGCTCTGCGGAAGCATCACCACTGTGTTCCCGTGGAGAGGGCTCGGAGGGACTTTGCTGGATCCCACGCCGAACCCCTCAGCATCTTGGGGCAGGGGATGCCACCCTTGCAGCTGCTCCGGTGAACCAGAAGGGCAAAACCTGCTTCGGCTCTGCGTGAAACGCTCCGAGCCCCTCAGCGGGACGCAGCGGTTGACGGCTGGCTCAAGACGCATCCTTCGCAAAGCTTGGGGCGGTTTGTAAACAGTTCCTACACATCCAGGGCAGCCCAGGGGGAGGAGGAAGCGGGTTCTTCACAGTGCGCAGAGCCCTGAGGCCAGGGTGGGTGCCGCCGCCGCCAGCGGGAGGGACCCCGACTTCGTGGCTTTGACCAGCCAGGAGGGCGCGGGGCTCGGGGGGAGAAGGGAGGCAGCATCCCCATGCGAACCTCCCCACCGTGCTCCTCCAGCATCTCCCACCGCCTCCTCTCACCAGGGCTCAGCTGGAGGCGGCCACAAGACCGGCCACATCCTTTGTGGAGTGCGTGGCTTCACAGCCGCCATGCCGAGGGTCTCCCCGTGGGGAAGACGAGCCGTGCTGCCCATCTTCAGCCGCCTGCTGCATCCCTTGCCTGGGACGGACGCCTCCGGGTCACGCTGGAGCCAGGCACAGATGCTTGCGGCCGGCCTTGCTACCAGGCCAAAGAAATTAACGGTGGCAGCCGGGCACTGGCGGGCAGCACCTGCCCGCAGAGCAGGGAGGACGGAGGCTCGGTGCCTGCTATCTCACGGCGATGGACAGCCTGGGAGTAGCGAAGAGCGGTTCGTTAAGGGGCGGCCAAGACGGCTGCTGCTGGCTCAGCTCCTTCTCCAGCCTCTTGAAAAGCTTTTTGGATGCTTTCTTCCTGCGCAGCTTGCGCAAGCAGCTGAGCAAGCCGTGGTCCAGGGCGGTCTGCAGCAAAGAGAGGGGAAGGAGAGGATTTGAGGAAGGGGGTTGCTCGGACAGGCACGTGGGGTGGGATGGGCTTTGCAAAACCCCTGTGAGCCCAAAGCCCCCCGTGCCCACCTCCAGCACGAAGGCGGCGAAGAAGTTGAGTGTGGCGATTCCCAGCAGCAGCAGCTTGAAATTCAAGTCGTCGATGCCCTGCAGCTTCAGCAGGGTTTTGGGGAAGCCCAGCGGATACAGGGTCAGCCAGATCATGAGGCCAAAGAGGATGACGAGGACCACCAGGAAGAGCACTGAGGGCGAGAAGGGAAAGGGTTGTGGGAGAGGCTGAAGGCTTGATTTCTCCCCTTGCCCGCGCAGCCAGCCTCATCCTCACCATTGGTGTAGAGCGGCTCCCGAAACGGGTACCCCTTGGACATGGCGACTGCCAGGATGAGGTACTGGAAGCCCGTGACGCAGAAGAGGACCGTGTTCTCATAGTTGGGCAGGTTCTGGGGCGCCGTCACCGTGCTGTTCAGTGGCACGTACCTAAGGCAGGCAGGGGAGAAGACGGGATCAGAGGGGGGCTTGAAAGGACAGGCGAGAGGGGAGTCCGGATGCTGTGCCAGCCCTTGCTCCATCAGCGCTCAGCAGCCTTTCGCTGCCAGGTGGCCCGATGCCTCCTCGGGGTTGGCCAAAGCCAACGCTGTCCCCATCGCTGAAGCCACGCAGAGGCGGGCAGCCGGGTCCCGTACCAGCTCTGCGAGACAGTGATGAAGTAGCTGAGGACTTGCACCGTGATGAGCAGAGCCGTCTGGAGGAGCAGGCTGCCCAGCACGAGGACGCTGATCAGGGCCCCTTGGGGACGCTCCGCTCCCAGCTCCTTGGCGGGACCCGTCCGACCCATCAGCACGGCCACGGTGGTGGTGATGATCAGGTCGAAGAAGAGGAACTGGAAGTCGCTCAGGTTGGTGTTAATCTGGGAGGGAGAAACCAGCCGCTCTCAGCCAGGCGGGTTCAAATCCAGCCGTGACCCGGGGAGTGGGAAGCACCCAAAGGCAGCCCCGGGCATCGTGCTGCGCGTCCCGCCGGCTGCCCAGAGCGGTCTTCCCACATCCCCCTGCCTCCTGCCCAGACGGACGGACTCACAGTGTAGAGCAGCAGCACAGACACGAACTGCACCAGGCTGTACAGGGCCATGTACTTAAACACCCCGAAGGAGGTGACCAGCGAGCACCTGCCCTCCCTGCAGAGAGAAACAGACCCGCCGTGCTGCGAGCCGCGTTCCAAAGAGGGGACGGAGGCACTGAGACCCCTCCGCCTGGTTTTGTCCCCGCCACGAAGCTGCCGGCTGCTCACCGGATGACCGTGGGCACACACTCGATGTTGGCCCGGCGGGAGGTGAACGGCGATGCCACGGATGCCTCTGCCTCCGAGAGCGAGATGCCCACGTCGGCCGCCTTCAGCGCCCCGCAGTCGTTGGCCCCGTCCCCGCACATCCCCACGCAGTAGCTGCAGTGAGAAGGGGTCGGTTAGCGACACCAGGACACGGGGGGAGTTGGGGGCTTTGGAGTCCTCAAGGTCGCACCCGGGTATCTGGGCTAGTCCCTGCGTTTGGGAGGGGGTGGGATGCAAAACCGAGCTGGGGAAGCCTCCGGCACACAAGAAATTCCTCGTGTCCACTTGCCCCCTTTCATCCCCCCCGCATCACGGGCCTGGGGGACTTACTTGAGCTCCTGCAGGCTGCACACCAGCTGAGTCTTCTGGTCGGGCGACATGCGGGCAAAAACAGTTGCTCGGATGAGGATCTGCAAGGAGGGGACGGCTCAGTGCTGGCGCCACATCCCCGGGGGCAGCACCCGGCCCGTGGCAGCACCAGGCGGGCTGGGGACGGGCGAACCTTGGGCAGCAGCTCAGGGAAGTGCTCGCGAAGCACGGCGAAGGACTTGCCGTTCAGCGCCAGGTGGCAGGGCTGCGGGAGGCACCCATCCTGCTGGTACAGAGCCTGCCAAGGAAAAACGCTCCCTCAGCGCACGCTGAGCGGCAGGGAAAGCAGCTCACTGCCTTGATTTGGGGGAAAAATCTTGTTTTGGCGATTGCCGTGCCGACTGCCCACCCCACAACCGTTGCGTGAGCGCTGTCTGAGGAGCACCGCGCCGGCTGCACGCAGCGAGGGCGTTTGGAGCAGCTCTGAGCCTCCGTTTCTGGGACACGCTCCCAGAACAAGGAGCAGCTTACCTTCTCCTAAAGCACGCGTTTCATCCGGGGGCAGGATCGCACTCCCGTTCCCCTCTGAAGACAGCAGCACTGGAAAGAAACCCGGTGCCCTGGGCTGGGCACAGCCCCCCAAGACCTCGCCTCCAGGCTCACCTCCGGCTGCTCCTCGCCCTGCGAGAGCTCGGCAGGGATGAATTTCAGGGCGGCAGGTTTGTCGTGGCTGGGCGGGCAGGCGCTGACGAAGACGACCTGCTCTGTGGGCTCCACCATGCGGCAGCTCCTGGCGACGTTCACGGCTGTCAGCATGTTGTCTCCTGCAGGCAGAGGCAGCGGCGTGGAGTTATCAAGAATGGTATTTGCAAGCCAACTGTACTCGAAGCCTGGCGGGCGCTGCTTGCCTTGCTGCAGCACCCTGCTAGCTGTGCAAATGGGGATGCTCGCGGGACATGCACATTTGTGCCGTAGGGGTCTGGCAGCGAGCAGTTTTGCTGCTTAAGCTGCTCACACCAGGTCTGAGGGTTAATGCTGCGCTGGTCAAAGAGCAGCCTGCACATCCCCAGCTCTCTACAGCTGCAAATCCATCAGCAAGGGACACAACGCAAACAAGTATCGGGGATGCACATAAAACAGGCCCCGGGAGCCCTGGCTGTGCTTCCTGCCAGAGTCAGGCCACTGATGTCTGGTGGAGAAACCCTTCACCCCTCGCACATTACGGCTCCTCTGTGCCCAACCTCACCCCCAGGCCCAGCATCGTCACCTGTCACCATGACGGGGCGGACGTTGGCGTTCCTCAGGAGGCGGATCACGGGCTCGGACTCTGGCTTGAGGACGTTTTTCATGACGAGGAACCCAAGGAAGGTCAGGCTGCTCTCCGCACAGTCCCTGTTGGGGTACAGCGAGCCGTTTGGCTTCACCACCAAGAGTGGATCGCCGCGTGTAAACCGGCCAATCCATCCGGGAGGCAGCCGGCAATTACTCCAGCATGGGGTAGGGTTTAATTGCTCGCAGGCTGCCAGGATGGGGCAGCTTGCAGGGCAGCAGAGTACAAAACATCCCCTGAAACACTCGAGGGGAGCCGGCGATCCCGCTGCTGCGATTTGCAGGAGCTGCTGCCGCAAGGCCCCAGCCCACCCCCACCGTCCTGGCGTTTAGGGGCGTTCTACAAGCAGCAGAGCTGCCTGCAGCAGCAAGGAGGGCTTGGGTTTGACACTGCCACTCGGCCTCTCTCACCCTGGGCCCTTCCCTTGCTCCCTGGCAGCATGTTACAGTCAGAGCTGGAAGCGGCAGCCAGCGCTAACGGAAACAGCTCACGAGCCTGTGCCCTGAATTGGACTCCTGGCAAATACTTGCCTGAAAACAAAGCAAACGGGATCTAAACAGAGAGAAAAGTTATTCACGCCAACCTCGTCAGCTGCAGGGCCTCCTCGAAGGTCGTCACGGCGCTCAGAGGTTTGTAAGCCAGAGCCAGGACGCGGAAACCGTCCATAGTGTAGAGCTGCAGCAGCTGGGAGAAATCCGGGGGCACTGCCGACCGCGAGGGAGGAGCGAGGTCACGACGGTTCCCAAATCAAGCTGGGATGGGGAGGCCCAGCGAGGGGAGCCGTGGCTCGGGCACGTACCCGTTTCCTTCCTGCACAGGCTGGCCACCATCTCCGGTGCCCCCTTGACATAGGCTTGGGCTGCATCCTCACCGGGCAGCTTCGCCAGGACGCTCGTCCTCTGCAGGGAGGAGGAGAAGGGGAAGCGCCGGAGGATCCCCACGGGTGACCGGTGTTTCTGTGGGGGAAAGGGAGAGTCAGGGCTGGGCACGAGCTCCTGCTGTGGGAGGTGCAACCTCTCCGGGGCTGCGAAGCACAGCACGCCTTGCCACGCAACCCCAGGGGCTCGGGGAATGCTGCTGGGCTGTCGGCACAGCGCGGCCTCCTCTGGGCTCACCCTGCCTGGCGGTTGTTCTGCCTCGGGCGGTGGCTTCATCACGGCCAGGACCTTCGTCCCAAACTGCTGGCAGCTGGGCAGCTCGCCTTCATCCTCCTCCATCATCTCCAGGCGCTGAAACCACGGCAAAGCCTTGCAAACCCCGGATGGTTTTAACACCCCCTTTCTCCTGTCCCGGCAGAGCACACCTCCATCTCCCCGCGGACAGACGCCCCACCGCTTTTCTTACCCAGCCAGTGGACTCCATCATCTTCAGGTCCACGGGGTCCCCGACGGGCTGCGCCCGCAGCAGCGACACGGTGTGGCAGGCGGCCAGGGCATAGAGCAGGGGTCCGCTGGGCAGGTGGCGTGGCTCGTAGGCGATAGGCATGAAGCGGTGGTTCTCCAGCGGGACCACTCCCCACACATCCAGCCCTTCCTCCGTGAGCGTCCCGGTCTGTGGGGACGGAGCAGCGGGTCCGGACCAGCCTCCGAGCTGTAAACCGCGGCGCCGCCCGAAACTCACCTTGTCGAAGCAAACCAGGCGGATCTTGCCGCACAGGTTGATGCGGGGAGGGCTGATGCAGAAGATGCCCTGTTTCTTCAGCCTGTTCTGGGCGTAGATGGTGCCCACGGTCATAGCGGCCGGCAGAGCCGGCGGCACGATGACGGTGACGAGGTCGAGGGCTCGGATGATGATTTGCCCCACGGGAACCTGGCGCACAAGGGGCGTGTAAGCGGGGTGGGCGCCCCTGCAGCCCAGGCATCGGCGCTGGGTCCATCAGCCGTGCGCGTGCGGGGACTGAGCAGCTCCTGCAGCCCTACCTGGTTTTTAACCAAGATGAGGATGCTGTACAGCGTGCCGACAAAAGCTGTGCGGGAGAAAGAAGGGGCTCCGTTACAAAGCCCAGCGGGGAGCCCGGGTTCAACCGCTCGAGAGGAATTTGGCCGCTCCTGGCAACGCCTCCCTACCCAGGACAGCGAGGAACAGGACAAACTTCACGGAGTCCTTGTAGAACTTGAAGCTGACGGGCTTGGGGTAGAGGATGGAGCTGATGAGATCCCCTTTGGCCGTGCAAAACCCTGCGGGAGAGGGGCAGAAGGTCCGCACGCCCAAAGCCACCGCCCTGAAGGAGACGCCTCGCCCCCTGCGCGCCGCTACCTGTGCGGGTGACCACGGCCAGCACCTCCTTGCCCACGTAGGACTTGGCTTGGATGACCTGCGTCCCGCAGAACAGCGTGTGCCGCCGGTGCTCCTCGGGAGAGTAGACGGCGCTGGCGGCCCCGCCGCAGGCCGGGAGAGGCGTTTTCATCACCGGCACGCTCTCCCCTGCGGGAGAAACCCGCGGCGGGTGAGGAACGTCGCAGAGGGAGCTTTATAACCCCAGGGTGTCAGGATGCAACCAGCCCCTCCGGCAGGCTTCGTGCGGGGACAGGTGAACACGAGGACGGGAAAAGGGGCTGCAGAGACGCGAGGCGTCCCTCCCGTCCCGGCGCTCTCACCCGTCAGCATGCTCTCGTTGACCATGCACTCGCCCGTCAGCAGCGCGGCGTCGCAGGGGACCAGCATCCCGTCCGAGGGGAGGCTGATGCAATCGCCCGGCACCAGGTCGGCGGAGCTCACCACTGCCTCCTCTGGAATAAAAGCCCGGTGTCAGGCATCACCCCCGCACCTGCCTGCCCGCCACAGGGAGCCCACCGCCCTTCAGGGTGCTCGCGGCACCGCGCTCACCTCCGTCCGGGCGGCGGACGCGGACGCCGACTGACATCTTGGCCATGTTCTGCAGCGTGGTGCTTTGCTGCAAGGGAGGGAGCCATCAGCAGCCCCTCGAGGGAATGGAAGGCTCAACAAGCACCGCAAAGTGCCCGTAAGACAAACGGGACTCGAGTGCAGCAGGCTGTGAACCACGTGCAAGGGACGAGGAAACCTGCCCCGCTGCTGGGGCACGGCTTGCGCTCAGCCAGCCGCGTTCAGCGCCGGCAGAGATGCCAAGCAGCTTCAGAACGTGGCTTATTCCACTAACATCCCAGAATAACCCACGTCCCAGGGCGGGGTGGGGTTTGCTAAGCCTCTCCCTCTGTTTTCCCCAGCCGCTGCCCACCACCAACCTTCCTCGTCTCGTAGAGGGACAGCCCCAGGGAGATGGTGGAGATGAGGAAGATGCAGGCAGCGTAGTAGTAGTAGGCGTCGCAGACCCACAGCACGATGCTGAACACTTGGAAGATGTAGAAGGGGTTGAGTACCTGGAGAGAGAGCAGGTTTTGGGGAGGACTGCTTCCTCCAGACCGCTGGGAGACCTCCGGGCTCCTCGGGAACCCACTGCTGATGCGGAGGAGAAGCTGGCCCTTCCCTGGGGCTGGGCACGGACTGGCCGAATTCCCCCAAGCCCTCCACCTTCCCCGGCTTTGCACCCTCAGGACTCCCGAGGATGCTCTGCAACTACCTGGGGATGCTCCTGTCTGAGCTAAGGGGCAGGACGTGGCCCTCCTCTGCCTGCTCCCATCACTGCCCAAGCCGCCCCTCCTCAGGTCCTCTCCCCCTGCCAGCGGGGCCGGCTCTGGGAGCGCCCGCGGGGGCTCGCGCAGCCGGGGACACGTCGCTCTCCGAAAGCACAGCCCCGGCCACGGATGCGCACCTCCTCCACCAACAGCCTCGCGTAGGACTTGACCGGCACCTCGATGAGGTTCGGCCCGTAGATCTTCCTTCTGCAGGGGGGGAGAAAAGAGCGGAGGGGGAGCAAACAGACGCCAGGGAAAAGCTGCACGGCCAACCTGATGTGCCTCACCCCGTGCGATGCAGGAGCCAAGCAAGGGCAGCCCAGCACCACCGAACCACCCTGCTGCTACTAAAACCCTCTTCTTCCTCCCTCCATCCCTCCCCAGGCCAGGGGAGCGAGTGGGCGGCACAGCAGCCCCGTGACCCCTGTGAATCACCTGGGAATGGCCCAGGTTAACTCCGTGGTCTCACATCCAGGGAATTTGGTTAACGGTGGTAAAAGCCACTATTTTAACTCCACTTCAAGCATGGTAAAGATTGGAGGTGTTTAAGTGACGATGCAGTGGTCTATTGCCACTTGTAACTGAGCCCTCACGGCTGTCCTTGGTTCTGAGGGCTGGCTGTGAGAAAAATCCCACGCTTCAGATTTTGTTTGACCCTGGAAAAATCTCAACCGGGTGTCCCAGGAAGCTGCTGAATCCCTACCTGGTGTCGTGGTCTTGCTGGTCGAGCCCAGCCTGGGAGAGGTGGAGATCCGCACAGGTCCAGCCTTCATCCAGGACGCTGGGAAGCCCCGGGGGGGGCAAGAGAAACAAGAAGAAATGGATTCAAAATCAGCAGGAGCCTGGCCCGGCGGAACAAACAGCACGTCCAGGTCCTCGGCGACAAAAAACCCTTTGGGAAAGAGAGAGCAGCTTGTTCCTTGGGCTCGGCCGCAGCTTGTGGGTGCCAAGGCTGGGAGCAGGAACAAAAGGGGCACAGTCTGGAGACCCGCGAGCAGCGCGGCGCTCATCCAGTGCCCGAGCCGCTCGGGGCAGCTGCCAAAGAGCTTTGCTCGGGCTCCTCTCCCTGCTCGCCGCCCCACAGACGGTGCCCAAAGGTTTTGCGACACGGAGAAAAGCCCCAGCGAGGACGTGCACCGTACAGATGGGCTAGGACCATGCCGGGGGGGCTCAGGGGCCAAGAGGAGCAGCGCAGGGATGCGGAGAGGCTTGCTGCTACGGGGCAGGGGGGAGAAATACCTGACTTTGCAGTACGCCTGCCACCTCTCGATCCAGACGTAACGCAAGCCCTCGAAGAGATAGTAGCGCAAGACGTTCTTCTGAGCAGAGCGGGAGGGAGAAAAAAAAAGGGCGTTAAGGGCACAGGAGGGCAGCCCATGCCCAGCGAGAGGATTTACGGGGCGGAGGTGGGGTCGCTGGCTCTACCTCTTCCTTCTCATGGAGCCGGATGGTGTCCCGGCTCTCCTCCTCGTCTGCCACGCCGATGGCGATGCTGGTTCTGCGGTCCTCCGGCCTGGCCCCCGGGTGATGCTCCAGGCTGTTTGGGGTGGGAAGCCAAGCGTCAATCCCTCCCCATCCGCTGCGAGCCCTTCGTAGCCAGGGCTACAGACTGAAGTGCTTCCCCCACGTAACACAACGCAGGGGACGGGACAGGAGCTCGGAAAAGCCGCTCGGAAGCACAACCAGCTGGCTCAGCAGGGGTAAACCGGGGCGAAAAGGGCCGTGAGGGCTCAGCCCTGCCCTCACCTGCCTTCGCCCAGCACCTCCGTCCGCACACGCGTGGTGAAGCACTGCCCGAAGTGGTCCTGCAACACACCCGGGGCTGGCGGCAGGGTCCGAGCGGGGGGAATCGGCGGCGGCCGGCTCCCCGCGCCCGCAGCCCCGCGGGGACTCACCCTGATGATGACCCAGTCCGCCTGGCCCAGGGCGCAGGGCTCGCACTTGGCCCTCACCTCCAGGCTGGGTTTCCAGTGGAAGAGCAGCAGCAGGAGCCCCGCCGTCAGCACGGAGCACGCGTGGCACAGGGCCACCCGCCAGGCCTTGGTCTGGTAGCCGGCGACCTCCTGCAAGGACACGGTGCTGAGCTCGTGCGTGGCCCCTTCACGTGCTCCCATCGCAGCGATATCTGCCCGTAAGGCTGCCTTATCCTCGTGGGGCTGCCGGCTCCTTTACCGACCAACCCCAATCTCAAACGGATCCAAGCCTCTCGGCGTGGCGCAGCACCACGCAAGCTGCTCTGGGGCACCTGGGGCAGCTTCACGGCAAGGAAAACACCAGGGGAAGCAGCGATCTCGTCCTGCTGCTTGCCAACAGCCTTCTCTCGCTGATAATAGATGGTTTTCTGCCAGCCCGTCCCCGGCTCACCTCCCTCCCCGCACCGAAGCGCCCGGACGTACCATGCAGGGTCTATCGGTGTCTTGCTGCAGCGTCCCGTAGCCCGGCCGCGGGCTGCCCAGCAGCCTGCTGCTGTCTGCCGAGGGAAAGAGGGGGAAAAAGCGTTACCGACGGGTGCCGAGAGCCCCCCCGGATGGGTGGCAGTGGCTCAGGAGGAGGCAGAGAGGCAGGTCCTCGTGCTGAACCGCTGCGAGACGTCCTTGGGAGTGCCGGCACCGGGACGCGCAGCCTCACCTGCCTCCAGATCCCAGCTGGACGGAGCGAGGGGAGGAACCCCGAGCCGCCCTGTGGGGACACCCCAGAGCTCCCCGGCCACCCCCGTGCCAGCTCCTGCGGCACATGACGGTCACGCGGGGCGACGCCAAAGGAGCCCGGGGAGAAAAGCTGGCACAAACGGCGGCTTAGAGCCAGGGGGATGGGAGCAGAGCTGGTGCAGAGCCAGGTCAAGCGCGCAGCAAGCTTTCCCGAGCCGCTTTTCACGCTTCTGTGCTCCCCGCCGTTTCCTCCTGCCTGCCGGACGTGGCTCGGGTGCTGGGAAACGGCTACAAAAGCCGCTTTTTGTCGTTCCCTCTGCCGTTCCAGCAACCCACCGCGCAACACCCTCACAGCCGGGACGCCTCAAACCCCCCCCGGATTTGCTCTCGCCGTTTGCACAGGCAGGCGTCGCCCCGCGGTGTCTTTGAGCAGCAGCGGTGGAAGCACCACGTGGCACGAGCGGACGGTTTCCTGGCTGGCCGCGGGTTTCCAGGAGGGCAGCGAGCGGCAGCGCTGCCTTTCCCCCTCGCCTCCCCGTTCCCCGCCGCACCGCTCTGCATTTCCCCACCCTTCCCTGCCAACCACGGAGCTTTCGGAGGAGCGCGGGAGCGCTGCCACAGCTCGCAACGCTCGCACGACCCTGGGGCTTTTCTCACCTCCTGCGCCCATCCTGGCAGGTGCCCAAAGACCGCGAGCGAGCGAGGCTCTCGCCGGACTCACCCGGCCTTACCCCGCTGGCTGCGGGGCTGGGACGGGGTCGGGATGCCCCTCGTCACCTTGCCCGCTGCTGGATGTATCCGGGAAGCATCCGGCGCCGGGCGAAGGGAGGGCAGAGCGCGGCGAAGCTGCGCAATGGGTTTGCATCGCAGCGGCCACACCTCGTCTGCAAACACGGCGCGGGGGCAGCCGCATCCCTCCTCTTCCTGCCCCCGCGGTGAAGGGCTGGAAGCGATTGCTTCTCTCTCTGGAGCGGTCGCAAGCTCAGCCAGGTGAGGAGGGAGCAGCAGGAGAACCTGTGGCAGGGAGCCCTGCGAGCTGCTGGGGGTGCAAAGGGAACGGGAGCAACGCACCTCCATCGACCCCAAAGCACTGCTTGAAGGTGCTACCTGGCACCTTTCCGAGAAGCGACACAATTCCTGCTGCTGAGAACTGGGGGAAAACGGGTGAGAAACATGCTCAGGGCACCCTGAGAGCCAGCACGTGTCCTAGCAGGGGCTGGAGCACCCTGCACCAGACCAGAGCTGGACACCGTGAGCCTACGCGTCTTGTGGCTCTGAGCACCCCCCTGAAAAGCAACCCCAGCTGGGGAGCCAGCACATGCCAGTGCTGGTCCTGCCCTGAAATTTTACCCCGAGAGAAAGCAATCCTGCCTGGCAGCAACACGCACACCGACAGCAGACGCACACCGGGCCCTGAGACCTCCTGTGCAAGCTCCCTGTGCAGCCGCAGCCTTTTTGCGGGCACATTTCTCGAAGCAAACCCCAAGCGGACTTGGAGATCTCCCTCCCAGGCCCTTGGAGGCGGGGAAACAGAAAAAATCAGGGTGAGGTGAAAGCCAGGAAGGAGGGATGGGAAACTGCACGTGTCAGCGTTCGGGTTGCGCGCAGTAATATTCAACGGCTCCAAAGCCAGACCCAGCAAGGGGTTAAGTGCTGAGGAGATCTGATCAGTTCTCTCTCCGGAACTTTTCCAACACAAACTCCCTGTGCAGGCTACCGGAGGGAAACACGACACCCTGCCTGTCGCGCATCCGGAGCCAAACGTGTATTTCCAGGCGGTCGGGTCCTACCCAGACGTGGCATCATCGGCAGTGGGAGCACAGCCAGAAAAAAGCCCCAAGGCCGGGAGAAACAACAGGATGAGACGGGCTCAGCAGCAAGAGCTACAGGGTCTGTATGCGGAAGACCGGGTTCAAGCTCTGCCGTTGCCGGTAATCCTGGACAAATCGCTCTCATCCACCTGCGAGCGCTTGAGATGGGTGGAAAAATAAATCCTCGTAGGCAAAGAGCCCCCGGAGCAGCCCCAAATCTACCAGGGGTGGATCTGGGTGACTGATCTCACCCTCGCTGGGCTTGCACCTTGCGACGCGGGGATTGCGCAGGAGCGGGGAGGCGGCAGCGCGGGCGGCGTTCGCTTTGCCACGTGCCGCGGACGCCGGCGGCGATAAAGCCCTTCCAGGAAACACGTCTGCCCGGCGCTGGCGTTTCCCCCCGTGGGGCATCGGGGGCTGCCGGGACCTCTCCTCGTGCTGCGTGTCCCAGCACGGAGCCAAGCGCCCGGCGGCTGCGGTGTGGGAGCACCTGAGCTTGGGCGAGCTCGGCGAGGAGACAACCACCGCCGTGCCCTTGCCACCCCCCTGCGTTACCCCCAAATGTGGGTTAAGCGAAGGGCTCCTACCTTCCTCCAAGCCCACCTGCCCGCCGTCTCTCAGCCCCGTTTCGGCGTGCTCATCGCCTGTCCCTGCCGGGTCGCTTCTCCCCTGCGTTAGCCCCGGGGAGCCTCAAATTCAGCGGTGCGATGGAAAAAAAAAGCAAAAGATGAGCTTTGACCCCAAGTGCTACGCTGCTGGAGGAGGAGACTGCACAAACCAAGGGGGTCCCCTGGCAGCTGAGGGGTCTGCGGGGCGGCGGGGACCCCATCCCCGCGGTCCCCAGAGGATGCTGGCTCTGTCCCCGCAGCCTCGCAGCCCTCCCTTTCCGACCCAACGCTTCCTCCCCGGCTCCTGCCGAGCTGCTTTCTGCCCTTCTTCCACGAACGACGGCGCTGCCCTTCGTTATCCTCAAAACCCACCCGCGGCCGTGTCACAGACCGCAGCGGGGACGCTTCGCTCCAACCCAACCCGTGCAGCCACAAACCCGCCGAGCCTCCGTGGCTGGGGGCTGCGGCGCCCGTACCCGCAGGGTGCGACCCCCGGGGCCGGGCCCCACTCGGGTCTCCACGGACCCCACGCGGGATGCGGTTCCCCCCCCCGCTGACCTGAGCTCATGGCGGGCCCCCGGCTGCGGCGGCCGCCCCGGGGCCGCGGCCCCACGAGCACCGGGCGGTGGCGGCGCAATGGCGGCGAGCGGGGGCTGCCGGGAGTTGTAGTCCTGCCCCTCCGCGAGGAGAAGGCCCCGGGGGCTGCCTCCCAAAGGGCTTCGAGAGCCTGGAGCGGCCCCGGGAAGGGTCGGGGGGGCTGCGTGAGCCCACAGCAAAACGGCCGGGTCCTGCCCCCCAAGGGCTTTGTGCCCCCACACCTTGTGAGGAAACTCACCAGGCTGTGTCCTCACAGGGCTTTGTACCCACACGGCTTTGTGTCCCCACACCTTGTGAGGAAACACACCAGGTTGTGCCCCCAAAGGGCTTTGTG
>CM021785.1:7259246-7292627 GCA_011076525.1 Nettapus auritus | reverse complement strand
CCGCCGCCCGTCTCCCCGCAGCCCCGGGGCGGCCCCGGGCCCTCACCGGCCGCGGCCCGGCCCTCAGGAGCCGCCCGGGGACGCCGCGCCTCAAGGAGACTCCCACCACGGCCGCCGCCATCTTGGCGCTGCGCACTTCCGCCCCGCCCCGGAAGCGGAAGGAGCCGCCCAAAGAGAGCGGCCCTGAGAAGAAGGGAGGTGGGGGGTAGCGCTCGCCGCCATCTTGGGTGTGGCGGCGGGCGAGGGGAGGCGCCATGTTGAGTGTGGCACAAGGGGATACAGCGGGCCAGTGCTCCCCGTTCCTCCATTTTTGGGGATTGGCAGAGCACTACGGCCCTCCTCGTCCTGAATCCCCATCCTTCTTCTTCTTCTTTTTTTTTTTTTTTTTTTTTTTGGTAGAGAAGGTGTCAAAGCCTCAGCACCAGGCAAAATGGTGGGTGCCAAGGGGCCAAAATGGCGCCCCCCGCCTCAGCGTCTCCCTGAGCTTCTCTCACCGTTATCCCCGCCGTTTTGCCACGCTCCGCCTCATTTCCCACAGCAAATTTATTAGTTAACTGAAATGAAAACAACACACGCCAAAATAGGCGGCCACGGGCCGGGGCGGTGGTGGTGCGGCTACGGTGTGGCATGCCACCAGCAGAAGGCAAAGGGCCGGCGCTGGACGTTGGTGCCGCAGCGCACCTCCCCGAGCCTCCCGTGGTAGGAGGCGACGTCCTCGAGGAAGTGGCACCGCAGGCCCAGTGGCTCCAGGAGGCTGCGGACGTGGCGCTCCAGGCAGCATTCGCCACCCACCACTGGGCCGAAGGGCTTGGGGATGCCCAGGTCCTTGGCCAGGATGATCATGGGGACCTGTGGGGTGACACAGGGGGCTTTAGGGGCGCCAGCAGCCTCCCCAGCTGATAAGCCCAAGGAAAGCAGTTGGTGATCCTCCCAGAATTGAGTTACGGCTGTTACTTTCTGTAGCCTCCCTTCCCTCAGGAAATTCAGCACTGTTTCCTCTCTTTTTTTTTTATATTTAAACCTTGCCATTTCACCACTTTGAAAGGTATTCACCTCAAAGCTGTTCAGGTGAACCCAACCATGAGCAACATGCATCATAGACACAAAGTCACAGCCAACCTTTGCTGTTGACCAAACTTAGTCAACCTGCAGAGCCTGGGTGGAAGTATTTTCCCTTTCTGGGTAGGAAAACACTACACTTTTTTGGACATCCTTAGGGATGGGAGAATCATAGTCATGGGCTTAGCTATTTTTCCTCTCCACAGCTCAAAACACACAGCCACTGACTGGAGAGAACACGAGGAACAGGGACACCTCTCACCATGTTGGGGAAGTACGGCATGGCCTTGCCTTGCTTGTCAAGCTTGAAGAGCGCTGGCAGGTCAATGATGTCCTCCTCCGTCAAGCCCAGCTCCTTCTTGAGGATGTCCCTGTTCCAGTCGATGCAGCGCTAGAGGGAGAGGAGAAGAAGAGACTGGGGGGACGGGCAGGCAAGCAAGGTTCCCCCAAGTGGCCTTGTGGACCATGCAGGAGGAGAACATGCCAAAATGCAATACCTCCTTTGAAAGTTCATGCCACCCTCGGGCCGTTATCACAAGAAATATTGGTTATCACGAGAAATATCAACTGTTACCTGAACGTACTGATTCTGCTGCACCATAATGTTGTTGGAAAGGACCTTGTTAATGGTCACTCGTTTTGTGTCCATCCCCGAATACCCTACAAATGCAAACCCCGATGGGTGAAATGAGGCGGTGCCTGCAGAAGCCTGGCTTAAGATGTAGCACAGATATGGAAAAGTTCCCCAAAATCCCAATTTGCCGAGCTTGGATTAAGGTTTTGGGTTGAGACTGCTGGGAATCCCATTTCTGAGCTTACTGGGAAACCAAGCAAGAGGGAAATCTTTGACTATTTCACAATATCTTCACCCAACCTGGAGAGCATTGGAAAGTTTGTATCATCCATCCTCCTGATGATAGAGCTAACAGGATAATATTTTCTGTGCTGTCCCAATTCCCAGCTCCATAAAATCAGAGGTATCCCCTCCACAGAAGCCACCTCTGGTTTTGGGACATTCGGATCCTAGGCAGATAGCACAGTCCCAGAGGGCCCTGTGGTGGCACGGATGTCCTTTCCCGACTTCATTGCAGACAGATGAATTTTATCCCAAACAAAACCTCAGTCAGAGGCTGCCCAAACCAGCCACCAGTCCAGAGTGACTGAAATGTCATTGGGGTGACGTGAGACCCCCAGTTGTGTCACTGTCCACTGGAGCTGGTATTTACAGTGATGCTCCATCCCACCCCGCCAGCATCCCCTCCGGGCAGAGGGCTTTATCCCTCACATCCCACTCAATTTCCCAAAATAGGGCTCGAGGGTGGTCAGGCATCCTGCCTCAAGGACAAGCATGCCAGTCCCTCTTGCCAGCCTTGAAGGGCAACGGTTTGGGAAAATGTCCCCTTCCCCGTGTCCCCAAGACCCGCATGTCACTCCAGGCATGTCGGGCGCTGCCGCCCTCAGGCTGCCTCACCCTGCATCAAAGCTCAGCCTTTATTTTAGGGACAGGGATCAGCACGTCTTCCACCCACCCCAGCGGGGATTTGCACGATTCCCCCTGGGTTGCCTGCTGCCCCCTTGCCTTTGAACATGGTGGCTTCGCCCTGGCCCTCCTTCTGCTTCTCCCGAAAGAGCTTGTAGCACGCCGTGGGGCTGGCCATCAGCATCCGAAATCTCTGGGACAGGTGGGAGGGAGAACGGTCACTGAAAGGGGCTTATCCAAACCCACTGCATTCATACCCCCCCCGGGGAAGCTGCCCTCGGAGGCTTGTTTCTGGCCTTTTTGCAAAGAAGTTGAGGTTAAATTCTTAAGCACAGAGCTCTTTGCTGTTATTTAATGCTAATAAAATGTACCTGAAGGAGGGTGATTTACTGCTGTTGATGTTGAAGGGGAATACCTAACCCAAGGGGCCAAATGCTGCTGGGGCTGCCCCAGGCGGGAGGGATGGGGCTGGGGGGGCAACTGGGTCCCATCCTGCCCGCACCCCTGGTGGGATAAATAATCCCTGGGGAGGGCAGGGGGAGAGCTGCTGCTGGCTGGGTTGGCACTTCAGCTTCTGGGGGGACTTTTTGTGTCTCCAGGCTGGTGTCACAAGGCAGGGGGGAAGTCAGGGAGGATGGAGCAAGTGCTCTGATGCCTCAGGAGCAGGCAGAAAAGCCAGCATTAAGCTGTGCCCATGCCAATAGGGGAATCACAAAAGTGCAGTCTGAGCCCTATGGGTGTCCCAGCTTGCTCTGGTCTTGGTGATCTCTTCCACAGGGGCTTAGCACAACCTAGATGAAGGCAAAAGGAAGGTTCCCGGTGTGTGTGTGTGCATAGTGACTCCTTTTCTGAACCATCCTGGCGAGGGTTTTCCCCAGAGGGAACAGTCTGCTTCTCAGCAGCCAGCTCTTTCCTGTCTCTTTTTATTGTTATTATTATTTTATTTTTATTTTTTCCCTGTTTCCAGCCCATCTGGGAGATGCTGAGCAGCAGCGAGCCCTGGCCAGCTCCTGCGAGTCTACCTTTGCAGGCATCTTTTTCCCCCACTCTTGGTGTTGACAGCAGCTAAGAAAATCCCTTCCTGCCTTCAGAGCACTTCTAGGGGCATGGGAGAGGAGCCAAGCAAGCACCAGCTGGGGCTGTCAAGGAAATGAGCTTTGGGATTTTCCCCAGAGCCGACCCACTGGGATTAGCTCCCCAGAACCGCAGAGCAGCAGAAGGTTTCGGGGTACCTTTGTATCGGGGCTGGGCACAAAGGTGACAAACTCGTTGACGTGGCCCACGGCCAGCCAGTCCGAGTAGAGCTCCACGGGAGCCTGCACTTGCTGGGCGAAGAGGAAATCCCGCACTACTCTGGTCATCCTCCTCCCTGCGGGTCTGGGGGCAAAGCGACCCCCGAGAGGGGGAGGAAGAGGAGTAAATATTTGTCCATCGCTGCATGCATGCACACAGGTGGCAGCCAAGGTGGGGGAAAGGAGGGAGGAAATGTGAAGGTGGAGGTGGAGCTGGGTGCGCCCGCTCCACGGAGAGGACAAAATTTGGCTAGTGAAGGCACTTAATGTGATTTTTGATGGTATTTAGGGGCAATCTATGGTTCCTTTGCATCCCAAATGTGTGTTTTTCCCATCTCTTACGTGGGGAAGCTGCTGCCGATGAGGATCCTCCCCAGGGGGAACTCCTTCCCGGCCGCAGTGATGGGCGGGCTGACCTCCAGGTTGCCAAAGGAGTCGAGGCTGGAGGCGGCCTCAAAGAGAGGCTCCCTGCTCACGTAGCCGAAATCTGGGCCCTGCAAAAAGAGAAACTGCCGTGAGCCTCGCCGCGAGTCCAGCCGTGCCCTTGTTCCTCCCGCTGGGCCTGGACCTGCTCTGGTGGGTAAAAATTAGCGAGGATGGGGGAAGAGGCAGCCCTAAAGGCAAAGAGGGAGATGAAAGTCTCCGGGGCATCCGGGCTGAGCGATAAATGGTGAGTGCCAGAAGCAGAGTCGGAGTGTGGAGTCCAGGAGTGATCTCTGCTATCTCGCAGCTGCTTTTTAAGTGTCCACGTTAAGCTAATTAGTTTCTGGGGCAGCCCCGAAGCGGAGTTTCTGGATGGCTGGAGTGGAGCAGGATGAGCTGCGGCCCTCGAGGGAAAATCCTCCCCAGGCATAAGAACCACCTGGAGGGCTGGGCTTCGCTTAAATCCCATCTAAGCCTGATTTTCAGGCCTGAATATATCTGGGATTTGAGGTGTTGGGAGATTAACCCTCGGTGCCATGTCTGGGATATGCCGAGCGAGAGATTGTAACGCTAAAAACAAGGCGAAAAAGGCACCAGGGGCACAAATCCTGCCTGTCCTCGCTCCCTGTCACCGTGGCTTTGGAGCTCAGGGCTGCGCAGCCCCTCGGACAGAATCCGATATCTGCTCTTTGCAATAAGTGCCAGCCCAGGCTCAGCTGTCTGAGCACCGGTTCACCCCAGCTTTCTGGGCAGCATCCGAGCCCTATCGGTTCCAGGTGGATTTTGAGGGGCTAGTTCCCCGTGGTTTCCTTTTTCAGGGTCCCGGGAGCTTGGCCGGGCGGGAGGAGGACCTGAGCTGCCTCTGGCTGCGTGGTCCTAGCTGGAAAACGAGATTGGAAAGGTAGGGCTGGGGACCAGGGGAGGCTTGAAAGCAGAAATTGGTGTACAGCATGTTAGCAGCTCCAGAGGCTGGAACTGCTCCTCTGAATACAAAGCAAAGCAATTCCTCTTTAATTCCTCAATCCCTCTTTAAGGGCTGGTAGGAGCTCAGCTTATTCACGAAGGAGTGGATCAGCACGGTATTCCCACCCTGCCCGATAAACCCGGGACCGCATGCACTGCCGGCATGAGGAGCGATGCATTTCAATGCTTTTTTGAAGCGAGCCACCTTCCCCAAAGTGGCGTGCAGCAAAAAACAATAAAAAGCGAGCTGCCAAAATGCTGCCGGGGAGCAGAGCGGGGCTGGGCGTTCGGGGCAGGGTTCGGTGGCTCCCCAGGGCTGTCCTGCCCTTCCTGCGCGGTGAGATCTCAAAAGGATCATTCAAAACATCGTTTTTGTTTGTTTTTCCACGCTTGTCTTTGCGGGACTCCCCTGAAACGCCCCGCTCAGGGTCACTGCTCTCCCGGCAGCTTGCTTCGTGTGCCCTTCGCCTTGGCAGCCAAGCCCCGTGGGGAGGATTTTGGCAGCCGCCGGTGTCTTGCTGCCTTTCGAGCAAGTAACTCGACTCCTCTCACACGTTCCTTTCCTCTTCTGCCCGGGCGCCGGGGCAGAGTTACGTGTGCAGAGGAGGAGAGGAGAAACCAGCCCGCGGAGACTTCTCGTTTCGCAAGGGGAAAACCGAAGAGCTAGGATGTGGGTTAGCGGTGGGGCTGGCTAGGACAGGACGCTGGCTGGACGGGATGGTCTGGAAGGTCTTTTCCAGCCCGAGTGGTTCCGTGGCTGTGCTCAGGGGGTGAGGCTCTTGGTGGTTTCTCCGTGCGGAGGGACGCGGCAGCGCTGTCCTCGAGCACAACCCCCTGCTCCTAGGGCAATGCGACTGCCCCGCTCTTACCAGCAGCTCCTTGATGGGGGATTGCTCCAGCCCTCGCTCCTGGGGGGAGTCCAGCACCACCGGGAAGCTTTTGTGGGGGGCCTGGGTGTAGCCGAACTCAATCTCATCCTAAAACAGGGAGAAAAGCACGTCAGGGAAGGCGGGCCGTGCCCCCCAACCCCGGCGCCCACCTACCTGCATCCAGCGGTCCCCGCGGTTGATGTAGCCGAAGCAAACCTTCAGGTCGCAGCCGGCCTTGTTGACGAGGTTCTTGACCTCCTTGATGAAGAGGTAGTTGTCCTTCATGCTGGGGGAGCGAAGGGGTGGGGGGCCGCCGGAGGATGGGTGTCTGGCTCAGGCACCCTGTCTGCCTCCCCCCCCCCCGCTTGGTGACCCCACGGGGCCGATCTGGCCGTGGGGGTCTCGTCCCCTGGCCCTTACCTGCAGACGAAGACGTTCACCGGCGCCAGCGTGTTGGGGGTCATGATCCACGGTGCCACCCTGAACACCACCGTGTCGGTGAAAATCGGCGTGTGGGGGATGCCCTGGGGGAGGCGAGCAGAGATCAGGGCCCTTCCACTCCCCATTTACCCCCGTCGCCCCAAATACCGGTCTGTTCTCCATCCCTGTGCCCCTGTCTCAGCCTTCCCCAGAGCCCCCCCGACCTCAGCCAGGGTCTCCAGGAGGCTGACGTGGATGGAGACCAGCCCGGGAAAGGAGTCGTCGGGAAAGCGCAGCCCCTCGACGAAGAAGTTGAGCTCGGCGGCCCCGCCAGCGTGCTGCACGCTGTGGCACAGCTTCCTCCGGCCCAGCACGTGGACGTAGCGCTGCCCGAAGAAGGGGTCTGCAAGGACCGAAAGGAGAAGGCGGGTGATTTCCGAAAAGGTGTGGTGGTTTCTGAGCCCTTCTGCTCGTGCACCAGGAGTTTCCACCACCCCCCTGTGCCAAAGCTTCGCCTCTGCCGGTGGGGGAAACCTCATCGGGCAGAACGACCCTAAAGCAGCTCAGGTGCTTGCAGTTTTGCGTTTGTGCACAAGACGGGTGGGCAAAACGTCTGAGAGCCTTTTCTTGGCTGCAGCCAGCATTGCAAAGACGTTTCCACGAGGTTTCTGCCCGGGAAGTCCCTCAGACCTCCCATGGGATAGCAATGCCACAAATCCCTGCGCCGATGGATGGAATCCCGTGTTTAAATGTGCTCAATGGCACGTTTCTGGGCTGGATGCGTCCCAGGGAATAAACCACCCTGTCCACAGCAGGGAACAAGGAAGGGAAGACGTGTCTTAGAGCATGTTGCCCGGTGCAGGAAGCATCAGGGTGTCAGGACACCTGTGTTTGTTTTTATTTTTTTCCTGCTGCTTTGCTGGATGACCTTGGGTAAATGGCTTCACCACGCTGCGCCTCTGCTCGTGCCTCTCAAGTTTTCCAACTGATAAAAGATTAAGGCTGGAAAAATCTGGGGAAGGGGCGGTGAGGGCACAGCGTGCTTCCGATGCACAGTTTGGGGAGCACGGAGAGGATGAGGTCGGGATGGGAAGACAAGAGCCTGAGATCCCAAAAGCCTCACGAACCGGGAGAAGGGGCGGAGAAGGACTTACTCTGCACGTGGAAGACCCCGACTTTGTCGGCATCAGAGACGGGAACGTAGAGCACGATTTCGTACCCCCGCGGCAGATGCGGTGGCCCTTCGGTCCTCAACACCATCCGAGACATATCCAGCAAATCTGGGGTGCGAGCGAGAACAAACCTGGGCGCACGCTCTGCCCGCTTGTGCGCTCCTGCCCTGCGCCAAGCAGCGTGCCCGTTCCGTGGAACCAGCCTTGGCATGCACGCCGGAAAAACAGCCTGCGGTCCTGCTAGCAAGGCTTGTGGCTTCTGCTTTGAAACATATTTTTTTTCTCCCCTGGCACAGCCGGTCCCTGGCCTCAAAAAAGCCGATGGGCACTGGCTTGGCGTGGTTTGGTTTTCCAGGAACAGGCGGGTATTCCTGGCTGCCGGCCGTGCGCCTGGCCCCAAGCATCCCTCGGCCAAGCCCTGCCGTCAGCGGCACCTCCGCTGTTTTTTTGGCTGTGCTTTGTGCCCCTGCTTGACCTTGGGGCGATAATTAAAACAAAATACGAGGGCAGGAGCGTGATCCCGCATGGGGAGCTTACTCAGCAGCTCAGCTGAGTCAGAGCAGAGAGCAGCCAATTCCCAAGCAAGCCTTCGTGCCTGAAAAGATTAAAGAGGGGGGGGAATAACAGCGTTTCTGCTTAGTTTTTGAAGCGGAGCTGGGCTTGGGACCGCATTACCTTCTTTGCTGAACACCCTTTCGTCATCGCAGTCTGGCGCAGGGCTCAGGGGGCTCTCCCTGTCGCAGCTGACCAGCAGGATGGCCCCGTGTCCCTCGGGTCCCCATGTCCAGCTGGCCTGAAACGCCACGCTGGGGCTTAGCGAGGGGACGGGGACGCGGCAGCTGGGACGCGCTGGGCTCCTGCAAACCCACGCAGGGAAGGGGCAGGGTTACCTTGTTGGGGTTGTTCTTCTCCACCACGCCATCCCGATCCGCATCGACATCCAGGGAGAGCCCTGGAGGGCAAACCCCACCGTCAGCCCAGGAGAGGGTCCCCCCCCGACCTGGCCAACCTGTCCCCTGCTCAGAGGGATGCTGCATGGCAGGAGCCTCCCTACTCACCGATGCCGGTGAGGAAGACCCCGGCTTGATCGATGGGCTGTCCTCCCTCTGCGTAAAAGCAGACGATTACCTGGAAATACCCAAATCCGCCTGCTTGGGGAAGGATGCTCTCCATCCCCAGCCAGGACGGGGTCCGGTGCCCAGCACCCCGATTTTTACCTTGTTATCGTTGACCTCGGCGCTGGCCCGGCTCATGCTGAACCTCAGCACCATCCCCTCGTCCAGCGGCCACCGCGTCCCGCTGGCTGCTGGCCCCACCTCGGCTCGACCCCGCGTCGCCACCTCCACGCTCACCCCCTCCGTGTGCTTCACCCCGAAGGTGACCGCCCCGGCTGGGGCCGCCCTGCAAGCACCGCGCTGGTTTTTTTTGGGTGCTCCTCCGGCACCCCAAAAACCACCAATTCCCATTACGATTCGGCTCTCCACCCAAAACACAGCCCTGGCGTCTCCGTGCTCACCACCGCCTCTTTTCTACTTTTCCTCACTGCCTGGGAATGTTTGAGGTGCATTTTTTTTTTCTTTTTCTTTTTTTTTTTTTTAGGACAGAACATGCTCTGGTAGCAAAATGAGTCTATTTAGCGGCAATCAGCGCAGATTGCCATTAGCTCTAATTACAGCCAAAGCCTTCAGTGCCACTGGAACCGAACTTAGTTTGCACTTCAGCTGGGAAATCTGCGTTATTTGCCAGCCGAGGGAAACCCAGCATTTCCCAGCTCAGCGTAGCAGCACGCCAGCTGAGCTGGAGGATTTTACCATGGGAAGCTCTCAATTTCGGGGACAATTTTGTGCAATCCCGAAGCATCGCTCCCAGTCCAAAGTGCTTTTCCTGAGCTGCTCTGTGCACCCCCTTTGCCTCTCCTGTCCCTGATTTCCCCGTCCGCCCAGGGTTATTATTTTTGGGTTGCTTACAGCTCCCCAAATCCAGGCTCCCGTTGAGCACTGACACCCGAGCGCCCGTGCGGGATCACCATTACAGCATCATTTACTGGGTTTCTGCGTGAGGGCAGCACTGCTGAGCATCGGGGGAAGAGGAAATCTGAGCGCCTGCCTGATGCTGCCTGGGCATTTCTGAAATTGCTCGATTCTCTTTCATTACGCGTGCAAATCTGGTTTGGTTTCTGGGCTTCGGGAATCCCACTGGGAAGAGATTTGACCCGGAGAGGAGCCAGATGCGCTGTTTGGCTGGAGTAGTGAGGGCAAGATTTGCAAAAGCAGCTGGGTGAGCCGTGAAAGGAGCACATCACCTTTTTTATTTTACTTTCAGTTACCTTGAAGGGTAGCGTTAGGCTTGCTTTAGAGGCACAGGGGCAGCACTGTGGGGCTTGCAGGCTTTCTGAGCACACAGATTGTCGCCAGATCTTGCTTTCCTCCCCTCTCCCGGCTGCATCGCCTCCTTTGCTCTCTGTCCCCATGGCTCCTGCTCGAAATGCCCCATTCCCTGCTAATTCCCTCTGCTCTCCAGCAATTTTCTGAGATAGCACTGCATCCTCCGGCCGCAGGTGGACCACACTCACCACCTTTGCAGAGCCGGGGTACGTATCCCATGCAACAACCGATGCTGGAAACTTCCCCGGGACTTGTGCAGTTTTGCAAAGCCCGGGGAGGATTTGGATTGCATCAAATCCTAGAGCTGGGGCTTTTTTGGGGGGGGGGAACAGAAGGAAAAACGAGGAGGGGAAACGCGCATGGGGAGGAACAGGTTGAGGAGCGGGTAGGGTTTTGCGTCCCACTCACCCGTGGACATCGACGGCAAGGCGGGTGCCCAGCACGCACAGCGCCTGGATGCGGCTCCCGTGCTGCAGCCGCAGCGTGCGCTCCCCCGGCATCCTGCTGCCCGGACGCCCCGAGCACCCTTCTGCCTGCTGCAGGAGCTTCTTCCTCTCCTCGTCTTCCTCTTCCCCAGCCGGCCCTGCAGCAAGTCAACCCACCTTCAGAGCTCGCAAAGCCTGTGATGATGACTGTGTGGCTCCCACCCCGGTTCAGAGGGAGGGGAAGGTTGGATTGGGCCTTCCAAAGCCCCAGGAAAATGATCTGGGGAGGGAGGGAAGGGATGGAGAGGGAGGGCGGCTGGCCCCGTGCCCGCCCTGTCCCAGCCCCATGCAAGCAGCTCCCCCAGCTGTCCCCATCCCCGCTCCCTCCAGCATCTCCCCAGGCTCTGATGAGCAGCTCGGTGGGGAGGAGGACGCAAGAAAACCTCGGAGGTGTTTTTGCGCCATGCTTTTGGATTCCCCTGGCGCTGGCAAGCCTCTCCTCCTCCTGCGCCCCTTTTCTGCTCTCTAGGGAAAACCTCTGCGTGCCCGGGGAGGAACACATCGAATTTCCCAACCCTCGGGCTAGAGCAGGACGCTGCTTGCTTCCCTGCTTGCTTGCAGCTCGCTTCCCTTCGCCGGCGTGGGGAAAGCCGCGGTGGTTGTGCGCGGCCGGCGCCCCACTTGGCGCCACGGCAAGGCGCACCGGGAGCCAGCGCTGCCCACGCAGGCGTTTGCATCATTTATTAGCGCCGAGCTGAATATTCATGTTGGAAACCAAACTTCTGCCCCGGATTTGGGAATAACCTGCTGCGAGCAATTACGGGGCGAGGAGCAGAAATGTTCAGTTTGATCTTCCCTCTTTGTATCCCTTTTGGGCTTTCCTTTTGAGCTTTCTCCTCTCTCCGTGACCAGGGCAGAGGAAATGAGCTCAAATCCAGTTTCCCATCCTTTTTATTTTATTTTTTTTCCCTGTGACCTGAGCAAACAAGAGTGAAGGCTTCGTATCGCTGAGCAGATTGGGAACAGACACACACACACAAAAAAAAAAAGGCAGAAAAAGGGGATTTAGGGGGCATTTTTCACATGCAAAGTTGAGGTTTGTGGTAAGAGCAAGGTGTTACTGAAGGCTGTAGGTGTTCTCTCCCAAGAGCCTAAGAAGTTTTAAACACTTTGCTGTCAGGCTGTGCTGTCATGGTCAGAGCAGCACTGCTGCTGTGCGTAGCCAGCCTGGGGGGCTGCGTTAAGGGACCCCCGTTTTGGGTGCCCCAACCTGAGCCGAGCCGCCAGCAGCTGGAATAGGCTTCCTCTTTTGAAAATCATTGTGGTTTTACCCTCGTCTATTCCACTCCAGTCTATTCAAACCACCAGCAGTAAGAAACACCAGTGAAAGAGGAACCAGAAGAAGAAACCAGGGCCACACGGTGTTGGCACAAGCAGGCTCCGTTCACCAGCTCTGTGCCATGTGAGGCTTCCCTTTATGTCCCCCTGTCCCTGCAGGCAACACGTGGGGTGGGACGGCCTCGGCTCCTTGGGGCCCTGTGCTGGAGACACGGGTGTAAAATCCCCGTTTTAGAAGAAAACCAGCAAAGCAGCTTTTCTAACACCGTTGTCACTTCCCACTTCCTTTACCTGAGGGTTTAGTGTTTCATTTGTCAGCGAGGAAAAGAAATGCTGCTTAAATCCTTTCCTTCTGAAGAAAACAACCCCAAGCGCCCCCCGTCCTGCAGGAGGACCCCGAGGTCACCCCACAGTTGGGGTTTCTCAAGTCAGCGGGAGTATTTCTAGCTGCTCGTGGTTTTTCTTGGGAACAGGGCAGGGTCTTTGCAAGGCTTTGGGATTCTTTGAAAGCCTTCTGGGGTCTTTTCGAGGTTCCCAGGGTCTTTGCAAGACTTTGGGGGTCTTTGCAAGCCGTGTGGGATCTTTCAAAGCCTCCTGTGGTCTTTACAAGCTGCGTGGAGTCTTTGGAAACCATGCAGAGGCTTTGGAAGTCTCCATGGGTCTTTGGAAGGCTTTAGGCTTCTTTGCAAGCCTGCTGTGGTCTGTGCAATTTTACTGCAGCCTTCGTAAGGCTCATGGAGCCTTTGCAAACATCGCAGAGAGCTTCGCGAGCCTCCTGGGTCTTTCCAAACCTCTTGGGGCTGGGAGAAGACAGGCCCGGGAGGCTGCCCAGCCTCAGCCCTGCCGCGCTCCTTGAATTAGAGAGGAGTGAGCCTTGAAGAGCCAGAGCCACTGTGGGAGAACACCAAATCCTTCCCTCAGAGGCTCCTGCAAAGCTCCTGCCCATTGCAATGCCTCCATTTGGGGAGGAAGGAGCGGGGCAAGCTCTGCGAAGAGGTGAGCGTACCCGCATCCCGCGTGGCGACAAGCACAAGGACCTGCCTGTCCCCACGGCACACGGGGCACTGGACGCTCACCCAGCTCACACAACCAGCTGCCAAATAAGCCTTGGTCTGCAGCACGAGGCTGGGGTTTTGCACAAGGCAGAAGCGCTGTTCCCAGCGCAGGCTTTGCTCCGTGCTATCAGGCGGGAGATCGGCCCCGGTGAACCACCACGAGACGCGTGTGCAAATACGAGCACGCGCGCGCTGATGTCTGGAGGCTCGTGGTTTCGCGGCTATAGTTAATCTGGTCAGAGGAGTTTTCTGGTTTTCAAGGATCAGATTAGGAACTGCTCTGCGTAATCTTCCCCGCCGCTGATGGATCTGTGCCTGCCCTAATTTGGGGGGACGGGGAACAGATAGCCAAGCCGAAGCTTGCGAACAACCCAGGAGCTGCTCCGTGAGGGTTCTCATGCGCGCTTCGCCCCGGCTGGGTGCTTTGCAATCCCTTCCTGCAGGCACGTGTGCGACTGCAAGGAGTAGGAGGGAAGCGCGAAATATCCCCCCCGTGGCGTCCTTTCCAGCTGACCTTTCGCACTGAGGAGGTGCAAACAGGTGCCCGTCCGAGCAGAGGCACGAGGCGCTGCTGTCGCTGCTGCTGGGGCGTGTCGCTGCCTTTATTTTGGAAGAAGCAGCCGGCTTCGAGGAGGAAAAACCAACCCAGCGAGGAGGATGAAGGAGCCCGGGCGAAGCCTGGCCGACCCACGGCCGCGTTGCTCTCCCCGGGGGGGACACGCGGGCGTGTATTTATAGGGCAGTGCATTCAATGCAAAGCTGGGGGAGAGCGTGGGCAGGATGAGCCCAGGGCGCGTGCACGGCTCCAGCCTGGGGGCAGAGGCGGTTTTATGGGGTGCTTGGCTTTGGGATTGCCAGGGGTGAAGCCTCCGTGTTTTACGAGGCGGCAGGAACTTTTGGGGGGAGAAGAAAGGACGGAGGGGGCTTTTTGCTGCTTTCTCACCCAGGAGGTGTTTGCAGAGCCAGCACCGTCGAGTACTGCTAGGTTTTATCAGCTTTCAAAGCATTTTTGATGGTCCAAACCATGCTCCTGCCCTTCGCCAGGGCCTCAGCAGCCTCGTGAGCACGACCGCCCGGGATGCTCCCGCCGTGCGGCATTACGGCTCCGCACCAAAACGAAGCAAACCCTCATGCAAACCGGAGCGGGACTTGATAACTGGTTTGATGCCTTCCCCTGTTGCAAGTAATTAGGCTGACAAGGCTCTTAAAAGTTCCTGCCTGCAATTACGCATGCAGAGTAATAAATAAGGTGTAATTATTGGCTTAGGGAGATTATCAAACTTTCCTTGACAGAGTGGCGGCGCAGGATGGGTGAGAAGGGAAGCCCCACGGGGTCGGGGCTGTGGTGGTGTTCTGGGGGTCGGGTCTTGCCCCATCATGGCTGGAAACAGCCTCAAAGGGCCCATCGGGGGGAGAGGGGGATGAAGCAAGGCCCCTCAAAAACGAGCTCGCCAGTGCAATTCAATCTGATGGAGAGGCTCAGGGCGGTCGTGCGCCCTCAGAGGGGCCTGAATTTGCCCACTCCTCTCTGAGACGTCGTGCACGGGGAGCCTTAATGACAACCTCTCGGGACAAGGTGTTATTAGGGAGAAACACTCAGCTCTGAATGGGCCAGATGGCTTAAAACTGAAATTCTTCTTATGCATGGGCATGTCAGTGCTAATAGCAGGTGGAGGAGGAAGGAGAGGTGAATGCAGCTGCCACCCAGCGAACATGGGGTGCTTGGGGCTGGAGCGAGCACTGCTGTGCCTGGTCAAAAATGCGCCGTGACTAAACTTCCCCGAGTCTGTCTGTGGAAAAATAAAAACACCGCACCAAACCCAACGCAAGCATGAAGTTTCAGCTTCGTGGCTTCTTCCTTGCCGGATGCGATCTGGGGCGGGTTTTGGGGGGAGCAGTGTGGCCGCAGCGTGGGGAGGAGAGCACGCTCGTGAGCCCGGTGCCGAAGCCCTGGTGCTCGCTGGGAGCCAGAAACCACCGTCCTCCGCCTGCTTCCAGATTACAGACCATAACAGCATGACCCCGTGGGGATGTAGGTGTGTTCCCTGTCCAGCACAGGGCTCAAACCAGCCGAGCAGGATGCAGTGCCAAAATCGCAGCAGGCGGCAAGCTCAGCACCGTGCCCAGTCTAAACCAGCATGACCAGCGGCCACGAGTGGGAAATCCAACTTGCAGCCTTGCATAATGCTCGATTTTGGTAGACTCACAGCCAAATTCTTCCATGGGGGATGCAAGGAGCTCACAGTGATTCTGCTTGGCAGTGGCTTTATGAATTTTAGGGGTCTGTGAGCCCCTAAAACCCTCCTCCAGGAGGTCTCGAGGGCCAACACAATTCACACATCTATGAACATCGTGAGTTTGGCTCGTGATGGGTTTCAGGACACGGAATTTTGCTTAAAATCCCAAGGCAAGGTCTTGGAGAGGCTGGAAACACCGCTAGCGTTCCCCTCTCGAGCATCCTGTCCGCCCCAGCAAGCTCTCATGATCTTATTAAAGCTGTGCTCGCGTACGAGACACCGTGCTGCTTTGCTGCTGCAATTAAGGTTGGAGCCCTTTAATGTAGACTTGCTCGGAGATGTTTAAAGCAGCTGCCGTGGCGCTGGTTTGATCTCACAGGGGAAGGTGCGTGCAGGTGGCGGCTCCCAGCTCGCCTCTCCCCCAGCTGAGGACGTGCAGCTCGGTGCAATGGTGGGGACCAGTCCTCCTTGCTCCGCCGAGCCTGTCCCGGCTCCTTTGGCTTGCGAGGGGTGCTGCTGCTTGCAAAACTGCCTTTCTTCCAGCTCCAGAGCTTTCCAGCCCACTGCACGGCAGAGGGAGGCATCGCCCTGTGGCAATGGGGACTGTGCCGACACCGTATCACCCTGCCCCTGTTGCAACGAGATTTGAGATGAACCACAGAGGGGTTTTCAACGTGTTGGGTCGGCGGTGATGGAGTTTCCCCATCTCCCTTTTTGTCTCCCTCCGTGGGACATGCAGGGCTGCCACCGCCTCCATCCCAGCTTGGCCCCGAAGCTCCTTCCCAGAGGAGCAGCGAGATCCATCTCACCCAGTTTTCCTCTTTGCCGTCTAGCGAAGTCTCCTGGGATCGCCTGGAGAGAGATGACTATCTCCTGAAAGCCATTTCTCCCAGCGACCGGGGCATTTCCCGTGGGAGCTTCACGCGCATTAAAAAAACCCAATTCCCCAAATGCCGCATCCAAACAAAACACCCGAGAATCCCTAATTTCCGCTGAGAGCCTCGTGCCTTGTTTTGCTTTCTTTTTTCTTCCCTTCCCTGCTTGCCAAATAACCAGTTTTCCCTGCACCCATTGCTGTCCGTCGCGTTCATCAGGAGTTGTTATGAAGGGAAGGACCAGCCTGAGCAAACATTTCCTTTTGCCGCTGCAGCGCTGAGTGCCTTATGCAGGCATTGCCCTAATGGGGTAGCCGAGGCCGTGAGTCACCTGCGGAGAGCCTGCGTGGAAAATTTGGGTTGTTTTAAAGAAAATGCTTCATTTTAATGATACCGTGTATTGTAATAAGCCTAAACTACCATCCTGCATAGCAGGAGGGGTAGAAATGTTTAATGCATAAAGCTTTGGAGTCCTTATATGGAGCTGTAAGGGAGGTGAGGGCAAAAAGGGGAGAATGAGCCCCGAAAGGGCTGGCTGCTGAGCATCCAGGGCAGGGCTGCGCATCCCCACCCCGTCCTGCCCCTGTGCCCCCTCCCTGGCCCCGCAATTGCCGCCTGGCCCCGGGGGCTGCCTTATCGCCCGCATCTCGCGAGCGGGGCGGCAGCTTCGCGGGTGGCGGAGGTGGAGACGGCAGGGTCCCTGGTCCACCCCGTCATCGAGGGAAGGGAGGAAGGAGGAGTTAAATTCCCCTGCCTTTTAATCCAGTCATGCTGGTTCACCTACAAAGCCGGGCAGCCAGGCAGCAGCTTCCTTCACATGCGGCCGCCATCCACGGCACATCATGCCCCAACGCCAGGTCGTGAAGATGTCCACCAGCCGCGCCAGCTACGGCGTCTGCGTGCTGGGCACCGAGGTCTTCCTTGACACCCACCGGTAAGGCTGGGGAGGGGGTCAGGGCTCTGGCGAGCATCCCTAGGGATGATGGCTTTTAGGGGGAGCCTAAAGGCGTTGGGCGGTTTTGCTCTTTGCTTGGAAGCGATGGGTGTTAAGGGGGAAGATCTCTGAGCGTGCACGGAGGTTTCATCCAAGCTCAGTGCATGGGGGACGCGTGTCCCCAGGTCCTCTTTGGGCGATGCCGTCCCGTGGGGAGGTGCGCCCGAAGGAGGGACGTCGGCCCCAGCAAAAGCAAGGCGTCGAAGCGTAGCCGAGCAATGACGATGTGCAGGCAAAGCCCATGCACACCCCGGCTAAGTGGGATCTATTTCTGGCTGCGAGAGCATTAGGCAACAGCAATTCAAGATGAGCAACTTGTCCGGAGCTAAACTGGGTTAAAGAACAAATGTGTGGCTCAGGCAGAAAAAATCCACGAGCGGGTTTGCACAGGCGACGTAACGAGAAGAGATTTTTCTGACGTTAAACATAGGGGTTGCTTTATTGGCCAGATATGAGGCTGTACTTACTCTCCTGTGACATTGTCATTATTTAATAAATCACGTTTATAATGATAGCGGCTACAGGCTGAGCCAGTCGGGATCACAGCCGGTGCAATTATTTGGGTTGTGCGTTGGAGACGGGCCAAGAGGTGCTGACGTCCCCCTGATGGGGCTTGGACCCAGCCTCAGCTGCCCTCAAAAACATTTAATTTTTACCTTTAGCCAGGTGGGAATACAAAAAAAACCCCTGTTATTTGCATTATTTTTCTCAATCTGAAGTCACAGCAAGCATTTAAGCATGGGGCCCAAGTCCCAACATGGGCTGATTTGGCTCCTTGGTAGCAAATCTGAGCTTTGGCCCAAAAAGACATATGGCAGATGCTTTTTCAACATCAGGGATAAAAAAAAACAGGAGTCCCTTCATGCCCATAGATCACTGGTGGGAGTGATGGCCCTCTCCATGCTGGGGGAATCCAGTGATGGATGCTTCAGGCTTTGACCATGGCTTGGTTTGGTTTTGGGCAGGAAACCGAACTTGGTGGGAATCCCGCAGAAGCTTGTGTCTCCGTGGGGTGATGCAGAGGAGCAAGGGCTGTGAAATCAGGGTGAACAGACCCAAATTTGAGATGTCATAGCATGCAACAGCGTGCAGGGAGACTGCGGGTAGTCTTGCAATGTTGCACACTGGTAAATGCGTGGGGTGACAAGCGAGATGATACCTTAATCTCCCCATACAAGCTCCTGCAGGCACCGCGGCTGCCATGCCAAGAGCAACGCCGGGAATAAATCCCTCCTGTGCTTTTTTTTTTTTTCTCCCTGCTAAAATTTTCTACCGTGTCCCTTTCCGTGTGCGGCTGGGGAGGCTGGCTCCCGATGGCAGACAGGTTGGAGCACTCGCGCACCCCGGACGGAGGTGCCGGGGCTGTAATGAGCAGGTAGGCAGCACTTCAAAGGCGAGGGATGTCATACAGGTGGGGTGCAGGCTCTCCACGCTCGGCTTTGGGTTCTGCTCCACTTTGGGCATCTCTCAGGTCAGGGTACGTAACAGCAAAGAACCAGCTCCCCGATGGGGGACAGCCCAATGTGGTTCTGCTCTTGGTCTGGGTTTTGTGCTGGGAGGCTGACGTTTTTGGGGTTTTCTTCCTGACAATGAAGGAGGTTGGGTGCCCCAGCTTCAGGGATGTGCAATCTGGGATTAACCACGGACGGACGTGCCAGAGCTCCAGTGGGAGCCCTGCTTGCTCAACAACACCACAGAGATAATACCTGTAAAATTCAGGCGACACATTTTGTCACCTGAGGATGGTTTCTTAGTCCCTGAAACCCAGTTAAGGCTGGATTTTAATTCCAGAAGACCCAGTTCAACTATTTGGGTCCACATAAGACAAAAGGAAAGACAACTCATGCTCTTTTTCAGATCTACCCCCAAAGGTGCCACGTCATTCGATGTCCATGCCACCTCTGCAGTTACGGTCCACATCATCCACAACCCCATGACAAAACCCATGTTTAACTCCAGATGGCCGCTGGATCCTGATATAGAGGTTGTAGTGACCATCGATGTCACCAGCAAGACCGTCAACGACAATAAGGTTAGTTCCTTTTTATGCACTGAAGCTGGAAAAGTTAAGTCAAAATTTCCAGGAAAGCAGGGCAGGCTCGAGCACTTCCAGGCAGTGCTAACATCAGGCATGATTCCTTAGAATAAACTCAAAGACCTAAACAGAACTGTGTAATTATTGTGTACGAAAAATGAAACTAAGAAGGAGAAGGAGATGACATCTTGTGCCCTAAAAAAGAGATAACAGTGATTGCAAAAGCCAGTGTCAGAAACTCCATGACCGGCAAAAAAAAAAGTCTTGCCTTGGCTTCTTCTATGCCAGTTTTTGCGTTGAAGCATGCAGAAATTGTTTGGTTGAGCTATGATTAAAGGAGCAGGGCTTTGATGAACCTTCCAACACCTCGTTGTATGGCATTGCCGGGTCAACCCAATGAGTGGAAAGACCTACTCAGCATGACAGGACGTGGGTCATGACGTGGTGATGTCTTCGCAGGTTAAGATTTCATACTACGGACGGGAAGAGAATGAGCTTTCGGTGGCTTGGTTGTATCTCACCTGCGTAGGTGCGTATTATGGCAACACTTGTCCGAACGCGGCCAGCCCTTCCTGACGCCGCAATCTAGCTGGGTTCAAGGGATGGGAGGTAACTGGGGGATGCAGACTGCCCATCTGCAATGTGCAGTGATGGTTTGGGTGTTCACAGCTTATGCTGACAAGCAGGAGGGAAACAATTAAAATGTTATTGTGCTGCCTTATATGGTGCAAAAAAGACGCAGGCTGGGCACTGTCCCCACCCAACGCACGCAATAAGCAGCCTCCTCTGACCGCTGAGATGATTTTGCTGATGGAGGAGGATCCAAAGATGACCATGTCACCCACCTTTCGCTGCCGAGCCCCTCCTCGACCTCCGGTGCAGGTGGTGGAGAGGAATAGGCACCAAAGTGTAGTTGTCTGACCTATTTCAGGAGTTTAGGATGAGATGAATCATTCCCTTGAAATGCCTATTTTCCTCTGCTGACTACAAAGGGAGTCTAGACAACTAGTCTGGATGCAGAGTCTTCCACTTGGATGGATTAATTACCCTAAATTTGGGATTTTCTGAAGCACTCACATGATAGTCAGACCTGTGTCCTCAAGTCATGCGCTTGCCTGTCAAAATTGCCCCTGAAGAGGCTGATGGTTTCCCACGTCCCATGGACTCCACTGGAGCCATCCAGGGCCACCGCTGTCCGCAGAGCTTTGACCTTACAAAAGCTCTTTGCTTGCTTAGATTTAGGACTTCATTTCCAAAATTACAGGCCCAGCTTCTCCATGTGCTCCTCTCTGCATCAAGGAGAAAGCCAACATCTACTCCAGTGCCCACATTTTACACATGTTGCATACATCCCCCTCTGTCCAACTCAGTGGATATATGTCTTAGGATCGGCTTTGCACAGATTTATGTAGGATATAGATGAGGTCTCTGGCAGACCTCCAGTTTGGGCCCAGCAGAGCTCTCAAAGGGAAAGCCCTTCTCTAACTTAGCAATTATTTAGTGTCCACTCACCCATGGTGAAGGCACTTTCATGCCTTTGCCATGTTTAGGCTTCATGAAAAAGCGCTATGGTCAACATGGAATTGGTGAAACCACAAAAAAATGCCGTGGGGTGGGTATGTCCTTGCTGGGGGACCCGAGACAGGAGAAGACGGGTGGAGACCAAGTGGGGAAAGCCTTAAAAAAGCTGTTGGGTTGCTCTTCTATTCGTGTTTTGTTGACAGCGTTGGGTTTGAAGCCACACTGGGGTATGAAGGTGGGGTTGGCTTTGGGTGACTCAATGCTAGCACCAGGGATGAGCCCAAAATGTTCCCGAGAGCTTGTTCCCGTGCTGATGGCTTCCTTCTCGCTCTGATGTTTCAGACATATCCCTGGACGTGGATGTGAGCCGTAATGGCAGAGTGAGGAGCAAAGGGAAGGACAAGGTAATGAGAAACGCTGCGTGGCTTTGGGCGATGTGTGCAGGGTAAATGCGGGGAGCTTCTCTTTGCAGCCTCTTCTCTGCAAATCTCCAGGAGGGAGAAGGACTTGGGTGGTGTCTGAAACAGGGAAAATAATGTGCCAAGTTCTCAGCCTTCTAATTGAGGAGGAAAACACTTTATTTTTTTATTCTGTGCCAAAATCTCCTTCCTCTCCAGTCCAGCCCCAGGGATAGTACAGAAGAAAACTTTTTTTTTTTTTTTTTTTGATTTGAAACGTGCCACTAAATGACTCATCTGCAAGTTTTGCAAGCAGCAGGAGATTTACCCCCTTGGCAAGAAATCTGCATATGCCCAAGCACTTACGCCCGGGTAATTGTCTGCAGCCAGATCAGCAGCACAAATTGTACATCAAGATGAGATGCGTTTCTAGAAATGGGATATTCTCTTTCAAATGAGGGCTGGCAGATATACTCTGGCTTGTTTAAGATAAGATCTGTTTGCAATAGTCCTTGCTGACCTGGCTGGAAGCTGAGGTTAGGAAATTTAGTGGCTTGAAAACATTGCTGCCCTCTCCTCACCGGCCCTGAGTGCACTTTGTGGGATCTCCTCCGAGCGTGGATGTGGCCATAGGGTTTTCCCAGTCCACCCACTACTGGGAGGAGGCTGGGAGGGAAAAATCTTGCTGGCTCTGCTCCCATCCCAGCTGGGTGCTTCTCCTCCAGGCCAAGTGGACCTGGGGTCCGGATGGGCAAGGTGCCGTGCTGCTGGTCAACTGCGACAGGGACAGCCCCGGCGCGGTGGGGACAGACAGCGGCCAGGTGGACATACGGACCAGTGCAGGTAGGACATATGGACCAGTGCAGGTAGGGCGTTATCCACAGCACCAGGGGACGTGTAAGGTCACACCAGGGAGCTTTGCCTCTTGCAGCACCTCCATCCTTCTCCCTCTGGTCTAAGGCGCCATTCACGTGTCTGGCGATGGCGAAATGGGTGGCAAAAATAATATCTGGTGTAAGCAGAGCAATTAGAGATAGCAACAGCATTACCTGCTTCCCCATTGCAACAGAAATTGGCTCTTTTCCACATCTCCTTCCCCATTTTATTTTCCTGGACATCTCTATAAAATCTATGAGCGTCATGCAGCCTCTCCTCAGGTTTGCCCTATAAATCCAGGCACAGCCAAAGACTGCGTGGAGAATAAATAGCAAAGCCCACAGGCAGAGCTGGAGGCTGGAAACCTCCCCACGTCCCCTCTCCTTGTCTCCTTCCCCCCACAGACCTCCAGGACATGTCTGTGATGCTGCTGCGGACTCAAGGTCCCAGCAATATCTTTGCTGAGTACCAGCTGGTCCTGCACGTCCCCGAGTCGGACGCAGACAAAGTGCGTGTTTTCCATGCCATACGTGAGTATTTCCTCCTCCCTTCCTAGGTGTCCAGGCCAGCCCAACGCGACCCTGGGGTGGGCAAACCCTTTGTTTTATTGCTCGCTCTGGATAAGGGCTGGGTGCCAGCGCTTGCTGGAAGCACTTCTTTATCCCCAAAGCTCCTCTGCTGCTTTAGAAGATGGGGCTATATGGGGAGATTAAAAACTGTACAGGGAAAAAATAATTAAAGAAAAAAAAGGCTCTGTTGAGTGGGATTGCTGATGTTTTGAGAGCTTCACAGGCAGATAACCCCCCCCGTGGCTGCTGGCACCTCTGCGGCGCAGGCAGAGTCCCAGGCGCCAAAGCAGCCCATCTCGTCGGGCTGCGCGCTTTGCCTTTGAACACCCCTGTTGGTGGATCCCAGCAGTTCCCTGCCGAAAATCAGGTCAGAGGAGCCAAGTATATCATTAGATGCTTAACTGGAGACACGCACCTTGAAAGGGTTTGACCCGAGGGCATAGAGTCCTCTTTGTACAAGCAGATCAAGTGTGTTCCCCGGAGAAGAGCAGGCACACCCGCTCCTCTGCAAACCACGCTGGCATCAGCCACCTCCTCGCTGGTGCCTCTTTCCAGCCCTCTGGATGGGGTGGCCGCCCCATGCCGGGCTGGCTATTTCGGTGTTTCTGCAGGGAGTGACTCACACCCCCAGTACAAACCCGTGCTGGGGCCGGGGAAGCTCTCCTACGTGCTAGACCGTGTCGGCAGTGGAGAAAACACCTTCTACGTGGAAGGGTTGGCTTTCCCTGATGCGGGCTTCTCCGGGTTGGTTTCCTTCAGCGTCAGCTTACTGGAGGTCCCCCATAAGGTACGTGGGGTCTGTCCCGTCCCTGTCCCAGGCACAGCACCTGCTGGGGTTTTTGACTGCTGCTCTCCAGCATTTTGCCTCTTGCAGTATTCGCCGGGCACCCCGATTTTCACGGATACGGTGGTTTTCCGCATGGCACCCTGGATAATGACGCCCAACACCCAGCAGCCCCTGGAGGTTTTTGTCTGCAGGTAGGAGGGATGTCACCCCATCACTCCCCAGGCTTGGGGACTCTCCAAGGAGAAGCTTTTGATCCTTCCTTGTTTTACTCATGCCATACCGGAGCCTAATGTTGCTGTTGGTACCCCTCTGGCACTGCTGCCCTCATTGCATCCCCAAGGAGAAGGCCGGAGGATCTTCTCCAAGAGCTAACCTCATGCAAAGCTATTGCCCAGTGCACTAGGGATGAGAAAGGTGCTGCACTGCTGGGATGAGAGGTCTTCTGTGGTCCCTCCTTACAGCCTTCGCTCCTTCCTCTCCCTCCAGCATCAAGAGGGGCATAAACTCCAACGAGGTCTTTCTGGAGGAGCTCCAGGCCCTGCTGAGGAAAGCCAACTGCAAGCTGACCATCTGCTCAGAGGTGGAAAGCCGGAGTGACCGCTGGATCCAGGTCATCACTCGATGCTTGTAATACGCGTCTCTTCTGGTGCTTCTTACGGGCTCATGGGGCACGTGGGGTGTTGTCCCCGCTGCTGACACCCCGGGAGGGATGAGCTGCGTTGCTCGGGGGAGCACATGGCTGCTAAGAGATGAACCAGCCAACCATGAGCTACAACATGGGGAAATGCTGCTGGTGGTGGCAACAAGTGTTGCCTGGACCCTGGGGACATTGCAAGAGGGACCCCATTACCAGAGGGACCCCACTGCAAGAGAGACCCCACTGCAAGAAGAACCTTGTGGGGCATTGCAAAGGGGACTCCATGGGCATTGCAAGTGGGGACCCCTTGCAAGAGGGAACCCACAGGGCGTTGCAAGGTTGACCTTGTGGTGCCTCGCCATCGGGACACCGGGTACACGGGTGGGTGGCCACGTGTTCCCCCAGCAAGCCCGAGCCTTGCTCTGCTGGTCCTCATGGCTGTGAATTGCTCACGTGGGGGGGACCCGTCCCAGGCGCCGCGGTGGCGGGCAGGGCGTCACCCCCGGTCCCCTCGGCACAACCAGGGAGCTCTGGGGTTTGGGCAGCAGCCGAGTTGTGCCAGGATCTCCCCGTTTCCTGCTCCACCCTCACCGCATGCTTCGCCCAGATGGCTATCACCCCCAGGAGCCTTCCTCCTCCTCCTCCTTCTCCTCTCTTCCCCCAACAGGACGAGCTGGAGTTCGGCTACGTGGAAGCGCCGCACAAGACCTTCCCCGTGGTCTTCGACTCACCCAGGAACAGAGGCTTGAAGGACTTTGCTTTTAAAAAGATCCTGGTGCGGCAGGGCATTGCCAACCCCTCTCTCCCCAAAGATCCTCTCTTGGGGCCAGTGGCAGACCCCATCACTGCTCCCCTCTTTCCCCAGGGCCCCGATTTTGGCTACGTGACCCGCGAGCCCCCTGGACAAGAAGCCTCCAGCCTCGACTCCTTCGGCAACCTGGACGTGAGCCCGCCGGTGACGGTGCGGGGCAAGGAGTACCCGCTGGGCCGCATCCTGATCGGCAGCCCCCTGCCCTGGTGAGACAGGAAAGCATCGAAAACTTGGGGAGTGGCTGCAGCGAGTGGAAAATTTCGGGTGAAATCCCACAAAAGCGCAAATTTCACATGCAAGCCACGTTGCTGTTCCTTCTCCCCGTGCAAAATCCTTCATGCACCGCTGTGATTATTTCCCCCCTCCCAAAACGCTGGTGCTTTCACTCTGATCCTACAGCACCCTAAGCACCATGCCTATTTTTGCCCAGCAAATGAGTTCAGAAAAGGTTAAAACCTTGAATAACTGGAAATTGTTTTTGCTCTGCCCTCGGCAGCGGCTGTGGGCAGGGAACAACAGCACCCTGCAAAGCCCGCACAAAGGCGGCTCTTCATCCAGATAAACAACAACAGGGCTGAGTCCGGACAGGATTTGAGCCAGGACAGCCAACGGAGCAAGCCCTGCTGCTACAGTGCCTCGCTCACCCCGACGGGAAAATGGGATTTTCCCAGCCTCGCTGGGGCCGTAATTATCCCTTATTACAAGAGGTTTTAATTAATGTTTTCTCACCCTGCTGCTGGCTGTCTAAGAAAACGTAGGGAGGGATTTAAGGCTCGCAAGGATGGGGTGAATTAAGCCTTGTGCCCATTTCAGGGGGGAATGTGCAGAAGGAGAGTGGAGGAATGTAATGCACGTATAGATGTACACGGGTACACCTGTGTGCGTATATTTATATCCCATTTATATGCAAACATACATGTGTATACATCTATATAACAGTGCAGTTAGGTGCACTTATCTTTGTAAAGGTACATCTATAGGTACACAGCTGTACACCCCATACATTGTGTTAGCAGATTAGCGGGAGTTTGGGATTCGATGATTCGCTTTGGCTGTTGGATTTGCTCCATTTCCCACCTCTTCCCTCCTGAAATGGCTACAAGTGGGCAGAAATGCTGGCATTTCCCATCAAAATGGGATGCGCCGGTGCGACTTCACCCCTCTCGGGCATTTTGGGGACGTCTCACCAAGGGGTGCGATCACCTCTGTCTCCTCCTCCTCCCTCTGCCCCTAGGGCCTCCGGCCGGCGGATGTCGAAGGTGGTCAGGGATTTCCTTTACGCCCAGAAGGTGCAAGCCCCGGTGGAGATCTACTCGGAGTGGCTGAGGGTGGGCCACGTGGACGAGTTCCTCACCTTTGTCCCCGCATACGACAGGAAGGTAGCGTCCCTGCACCCCCAGCGTCGCATGTGGCATCTGCTGCTGACGCAGAAAGTCCTTTATTTTGGCAAATCAGCAGAGAAAAAAAAAAAAAACTGAACACAACAACTAGGTTTCTGAGCAAAAGGCAAGGCCAGCCCTGTGCAGGAATCGCCTTCCTTTTGGGTTGGCTTCCTGGAAAACGATGAGTGCCCTGCGCAACCCCTGGGGCTGCGTTTGGGCATGCATGGGCTGACGCATGAAAATCTCCTATTTGCACAAAAAATAATAATCTGGGCTCATCCCCACAGGGTTTCCGGCTCCTGTTGGCCAGCCCCACAGCCTGCTACAAGCTCTTCCAGGAAAAGCAGAGGCAGGGCCATGGCGAAGCCACTCAGCTTGTGGGTAAGGCGGCGGGCGAGGGCGTCCTGGTGGCAGCCGGTGCTGGCGGCGTCCCTCACCGCTGCGCTGCCATCCCCGTGCAGGGATGTCGGGCACCGAGCGGAGGAGCATCGATGACATCCTGGCGGATGATGGCCTGAGGAACGACAACAAGCACGTGCAGGTGCTCGGGGGTTTGTAGCCAGGGGTGGATTTGGGGAGCGCCTCTGCTCGCACGTGGCAGCTGGGTGGTTGATGCACGCACGGGGAGAAGCTGTAAAGGGGCTGAGCACCCTTGGGTGCTGGCTGGGCTTCGGCTTTTGTCCCAGTGGGAGGCGTGAAACCCAAGGTAGGAGGTTGGTTGGGTTGGGGTGGGTTCAGGTCTCTCAAAAATGGAGAACATGGGGCCTGGGCTGCAAGAGGGTCCGCAGGGGTCCGTGCGTGGGGTTTGGGGAGGCAAGTCAGGATCCCCGCTCTCTGCAGCGCTGCATCGACTGGAACCGCGACCTCCTGAAGCAGGAGCTGGGGCTGAGCGAGCAGGACATCATTGACATCCCCCAGCTCTTCATCCTGAACGGCTCCCGGGCGGACGCCTACTTCCCAGACATGGTGATACCCCCCCAGTGCCCCTTCTCCTTCCTCCCCACCACCTCCTCCCTTCCACACCCTCCTTTTCCACCTTTTGGGTGAAAAAAACCCTGCTTTTTGGTCCGTCCGCAGGTGAACATGCTGGTGCTGGGCAGGCACCTGGGCATCCCCAAGCCCTTCGGGCCACTGGTGGCCGGGCAGTGCTGCCTGGAGGAGCGCGTGCGGGCGCTGCTCGAGCCCCTGGGGCTCTCCTGCACCTTCATCAATGACTACTTCTCCTACCACGTCCTCTCCGGCGACGTCCACTGCGGCACCAACGTTCGCCGCAAGCCCCTAGCCGCCAAGTGGTGGCACGTGGTGCCCTGAAGTGCCCGGGCTGGGGCTCCGGTCCGTCCCGATGGTGGATGAAGGTGGATTTGGAGCATCTCAAAATAAAGTGTTTTGCCAATATGAGCACCGAGGCGCAGCATTTCCTCGCGGCCTGTCCTGTCTCAGCTTGGTTGAAAAGGCTGGGAACCTGGTTTTGTTATCAGAAGGGTCTTTGTGAACGTGCTACATGCAAGGCAGCGTGCTTCATGCAGGCACCGTGCTGCCTTGTGGTCTGGGACCCCATCCCAGCTATCCTACAGTCCCTTGTCCCAGCATCATAGCGAATCACCCCCACATCAGCCCTCAAATTCATTGGGACATCTCTTACCCCGTGCAGCACAAAGGTGAAGCCCCATGCTTGTGCAAAGCATTTCCCAGATGCCGATGAGAACATTTCTTTTTTTTTCTTTCTGTTTACTCATTGCAACAGCTCGGTAAACATCCTCCCGCTGATGCACCAACCCTTCCACGCACCCGCGATCCTTTCCCCCTGCTGCTCCCTCCTCTGTCCCTCTCCGTACTTTCTTTGCCAGCAGCCGCGGCGCTGCCCCGTGTCGTGTTTGTGCCCCTGGCCTGGGCCAGCAGGAAGTGGCAGCAGGAACCAAAACCGGCCCCGAGCAGCTCCGGCACTTAGCAGTGCTGACCTGGCAGCAATTGTGGGGCTAAAAACACTTTTACGGGGCAATTTGCAGGCTGCAAGACATGGTGCAAAGCACCAAAAGGGTCACACGTCCCGTTTCAGGGCCCTGGTTTTGGAAAAAAAAAAGGTGATTTCTTGTCCCTCCAACCTGATTTTCCCCATGGATGGGGCTTGGCTGAGGTTCCCAACTTCCCCGGCCCCAGCCCGGAGGAGCAAGATTGAATTTCAGCAGCGCGTGACCCCCACAATGCTGTGAGTTGGAGGGGGACAGGTGCATCAACAAAGGCCTCTCCTACGCCCCAACGAGGATTTTAATTAAAACAAAGACGGGCCAAACTGGGTTTTGCTGTCCCTCACGCAGGTGACGTCCCGGCTTCCATCCCGTGCGATGGATGGGCGAAGCGCCGAGGTTGCACCCCAAAACCAAGAAACATTAAAGCAGTTTTGTTGATTTTTCCCAGCTGGGAAAATAAAACCTGTCATTGTTGTCTGCGCGGGGAGCCCTGGGAGGAGCGTGTCGCGCAGCACCGGGAAACAAAACCCCTCTGAGCCCTTTGCTGGCACGCCACCAGCTCAGCTCTGGTGTCGCACTGAATATTTTACGGCGTGGGGTTCTCCAGGGTGGCAGCGTTTCTTTGTTATGTTGGGGGAAAAAAAGCTCCGTTTGGGATAAAGCAGAAGCTGGGGGCGTTCTTGGGGTGCGTTCCCCTGCCGCTGATTCATGCTTTGTCTCCGGAAAGCTCAGCAGCGCGCACCCAGCTGACAGCCCAGAGGTGGGATCAGGCCAGGCTTTGGTTAATCCCCTCCCCGCGGCCAGGCTTTATAATCCCCTCGTGCCGCCCGTCACAGCACCCAAGGGTGCCCGGTGCCGCCGGCATGGCCCAGCAGCGCCGCGTCCACCTCTGCACCCAGCGCCCCACCAGCACCGTCTGCGTGCTGGGCACCGAGCTCTCCCTGGACGTCCTGGGGTAAGTGGCCAGGGTGTCCAAAAACCTGCTTTCAGCTCATTTTTCCCCTTCCTCCTGGAGGAATTAAAGGCTGGATTAGGTGAGGAGAAGGTAAAAATAGTGGTGGGCGGGTGAGCTGAGCCGAGGGAGGCAATGCACCAGGTGGGCTCACCAGAGGGTCTCAGCATCTGCAGGATCATGCCCACTGGTGCTCGCTGTGGGAAGGGATTAAACCCACCAGTGCCCGTGGCGGCTGCACAGTCCCTGGGGTGCACAGGAGGAGCTTGCAAACACCAAGGAGAAAGAGCTTTTGGGTGCAAAAACCCCCAGGGAGCTCCAGGTGATGCATCCGGCTGCACTTCCTCGCTTGAGCATCCTGTGCCAGGGGCTCCTGCGTCCTCCGATTGGGGTGAAGTGCAATTATTCCCCTGGTCAGGGGAGTCCAGAGAGTTAAACCGTGGAGGCGCTGCTTACCGGGGCGTTACCTCCAGCCATCCGTGTATGTTACCAGCTTTGCTGGCCCCAGCCCAGCTTCAAGTTCTTTCCAGCAGCAAGTTTTGCTTTTTTTTTTTTTTTTTTTTTTTCCAACTTGATTCGGTTCTGCTTTTTCTATTGCTTCGTGCATCTCCTCGCAGCCCAAAACACGGTTGCAGACCCTTGGGCACCAGCAGCAGCAGGAGGGAAGGTTCTCCCCCCTCCTTACAGCACCTCAGCAGGTACCTGCGGGTGGATCCTGCCCCGGCCATGTCCTCTGCACTGGCACGAGCGATGCAGGCTGCAGCTTGCCCGGCCGCCTGCACTTCCCTCCGGCCCCATCTTGGTTCTTGCAACTGTCATGGCTCTGCTGGGCTCCGACGGGGACGTATCTGCTGCTGCGGGGCAAAACGCAAATGTTTGGGACACCCCATGCAAAAATAATAATATTAAAAATGCTCTGAGTTTTTGTTGCAGTTGAATATAAACGATTATTGCAGCATTGGTGGCATACGGCAGGATTTGACACAACTGAACGCTGCAGGACTTGTTGCTCTTGCATGTTGCAGGTTTTGTTGCAGTTGGATATGGCAGCGTTCGTCGCAGTTGAATATTGCAGGGCTCGCTGCGGTTTGCAGCGTTTGTTGCAATTGGATGTGGCAGGATTTGTCACTGCCGGCTTTGATTCGGTGTTGTAGGACTTGTTGCATTTTGCAGGATTCATTGCGATCAAACGCCGCAGGATTCGCTGCACATCGCAAGGCTCTTTGCATTCTGCGGGGTTTGTTGCAACTGCACCTGCACACCTAGCACTGCAGCAGAGCCCAAAGCACCCCTGTGGCTCTCACTGCTGCGCTCCCCCCTAGGTCGGCACCCAAAGATGCCGTGGCCTTCCACGTGCAGGGGACGCCGGGCGTGAAGGTCTACGTGGTGCACGAGACGCAGAGCGTGAAGCTGCCCTCCAGCGTCTCCCGCTGGCCCCTGGCTGCCAGCACTGAGGTGCTGCTGACCATGGAGGCGCTCAGCAAGGACGTCGGCGATGAAAAGGTTGGTGCCGGCCGTCCAGGAGGATCCGGCCCCTCTCTGGACGACGCTGAGCTCGCCGGTTGTGTTCCAGGTCAGGATCTCCTATTTTGGGGAGGCCAGCGGGGTGCCGGTGGGCAGAGCCATGCTGTACCTCACCTGCGTGGGTAAGTTGGGCTGCTTTGACCCTAAAACGCGGTGCCACTGCGGCGCCCGCCCCGATGAGCATCCCTGTCCCCGCAGACGTCTCACTGGACGCCGACACCAGCCGCAGCGGGTCGGTGGGCAGGACGCTGATGGACAAGGTAACGCGGGGACTGCGGCCCCGACCCCATCGCCATCCTTAGGCGGTGTCCTCAGCCCCTCTTTGCTGTCCCCAGGCCACGTGGACGTGGGGTCCCGATGGGCACGGCGCCATCCTGCTGGTGAACTGTGACCGCGATGACCCCAAGAGCCTGGTGATGGATAACAGCGACACCGCCGTGCGCTCCTACGAGGGTACCGCCGCATGCCTGGCTCGCTTTTTTAGCTTCTCTGTGCTTTCCGTGACTTTCCTCCCCAACTTGCCCTCGCTGTCACCCTAGACCTGAAGGACATGTCGCAGATGGTGCTGCGGACGCGTGGTCCCCGCACCATCTTCACCGGCCACCGCCTTGTCCTCCACGTGGATTTCGGCGAGGCTGACAAAGTCGGCGTTTTCTACGGCGGCAGTGAGTGCCGGCACCAGGGCGGGGGGCTGCCGTGGACCCCGGTGTTAATGGGGTGGGGGTAAAACGAGAGCAGACACCTCTCAATCGCACGCCAGGGGGTTGCTTTGGGTGAGGGTGACGGATGGTGGTGTGCTCGCCGCAAGGCTCCACGTGCGTGCCCGATGCCCGGCGCAGTGGCCGCGGGGCGAGCTGCCCCTGTTGCGAGGTTTTAAGCGAAGAAAAAAAGGTGAAACCCTGCGGGTTGAGGGTGGGCACTCAAGGGCAGGGCTTGTGCCTGCAGACAGCGTCTCGCTGGAGGAGTACAAGCACGTGCTGGGGGGCGAGAAGCTCGCCTACGCCGTGAAGCCCAGCCGGCACCAGGAGGAGAGCATCTTCTTCGTGGAGGGGCTCTCCTTCCCCGACGCCGGCTTTTCAGGGCTGGTGTCCTTCCACGTCACGCTGCTGGAGAGCCCTGAGAAGGTAACGCCATAAATCGGGCTGGGTTTGACACACACAGGGGGGAGCGATGGCCCGTCCTTGCGTCCCCCCCATCCTCGCAGGGCTTGCTGGAGATACCGATCTTCACGGACACGGTGGTTTTCCGCGTGGCTCCTTGGATCATGACGCCCAACACCCTGGCGCCGCTGGAGGTCTTCGTGTGCAGGTGGGTGGCGGCACGTGGTGGCCGCATCCTGGCCGGCTGCACCGCATCCCCAGCTCTGTGCCTCTTCGCTCCCCAGTGTGGAGGACAACGAGGACTTTGTGGCGGCCGTCAGCGCCATGGCCGAGGAAGCCAAGTGCCCCGTGACCATCTGCCCGCTGCCGGAGAACCGCAATGACCGCTGGATCCAGGTGGGTGCCCGAGGGGGCTGAGACCCCCCTGGGGTGCAGCCCTGCAGCTCCACGGGGCTCCCCTCTCTTCTCTGCTGCCTCCACAGGATGAGGTTGAATTTGGCTATGTGCAAGCCCCCCATAAGACGTTCCCTGTGGTCTTCGACTCACCCCGGGACCGAGGGCTGAAGGATTTCCCCGTCAAGAGCATCCTGGTACCCACGGGACGTGTTCTCCGTCCACCTACCTTCCTGCCATTAGCGAGGCGTTTCTCTGCACTGAGGCAGACTACAAGATGATGACGATGATGATGATAAATCACTAAGGACCATGGTTTAGTGGTGGGACTAGGTCAGGCCGATGGTGGGATGTGATGATCTGGAAGGTCTTTTCCAACCTTGATGAATCTGTGCCTCTCTAATGGACACATCTCTATTTTTGCACTTATGGGAAGAGGATTAGCTGAGTCAGCAGGCACATTTGGTAAAGGGGTGCTGTGCTTGGGGGTTCTGGCATCCCTGAGAAGAGCTTTTAAAGTCATCCTTGCTTTTCCCCCTCCGAGGGCCCTGATTTCGGCTACGTGGCTCGGGACGTGCTGAAGGATGCCTCCAGCCTCGACTCCTTCGGCAACCTGGAGGTCAGCCCGCCGGTGACGGTGGGGGGCAAGGAGTACCCGCTGGGCCGCATCCTGATCGGCAGCAGCTTCCCCAGGTGAGGAGCCGGCTGGGTTTTTTTGGGGGGGGGGCTGCCGCCGAGGGGTTCCCCTCACCCTGGGGCTGTCACCCCCCAGGTTCGGCGGCCGGCGGATGGCCAGGGCCGTGCGGGATTTCCTCTTCGCGCAGCGGGTGCAAGCGCCCGTGGAGCTCTACTCCGACTGGCTCCACGTCGGGCACGTCGATGAGTTCCTCAGCTTCATCCCCGCTCCTGATCGGAAGGTAGGCAGCCCTTGCTCGGGGCGCATTTTGTCGGGTGCGGCCATCACACTGCCGCCCCCCAAATCACCCCCTCTCCATCCCCAGGGTTTTCGGCTGCTCCTGGCCAGCCCCAGCGCCTGCTACCAACTCTTCAAGGAGAAGCAGGAGCAGGGTTTTGGGGAGGCAGCGATGTTTCAGGGTAGGGAAGCTGGGGGACCCTGCCAGCCCCCCCCCAATGTGTCCTTCCAGCATGGGGTGAGACTGTTCCCCCTCTGTGCTGCAGGACTGCAGGTGGTGTCCAAGCCAACCATTAACGAGATCCTGGCTAACGAAGTGCTCCGGAAATTCAATAGCTACGTGCAGGTGAGGAAGGGGAGCGGGGAGATGCTCTGCCCCTCTTTTCCCCACCCACCTCCCAGTCCTTCTGTCCACCTCCCCATCTCCTTATCCCCCTGTCCACCTCCCCATCCTTCCGTCCGCCCATCTCTTCGTCTCCCAATCTCCATGTCTCCATCCCCATCCCACCCCTGTCCCCCCATTCCCCCAC
>CM021785.1:7191948-7249246 GCA_011076525.1 Nettapus auritus | reverse complement strand
TTTTTTTTGAAAAGCTCTTGCAGGAGGGAAGATGCACGCGGCTGCCCCAGCCCTCAGCAGCTGCGCTCTTGCCCCAGCTCCGTGCAGTTGTGCTGCACGTGCAATTTTGGGACTTGGTCCCAGGGGCCGGTGGTGGGCAACGGCTCCTGCTTCCTGCCATCTGCAGCGCTTGCAAAAAAACGCCGCGGAAGGCCGAAGCGGCAGCAAAAACTCAGCGTTTTTCAAGAGAAGTAGGTTGGTTTTTTTTTAAGGGTGTAAAAAGGAAAATTAAAGTTGCTTACTGAATCATCCGCGCCGCATCTCGGAGAGACGCCTGCCGGTCCCAGGCACGATCTGGGAGATCAAAGGCGAAAGAGGAGCAGGAAAACGCCGTCAAATCATCATTAAAAAGCTGGTGCAAAACCGGGCTTTGGGAAAGGCGTTTGCTGAGCAGGAATAACTTTGTGGTGATGCTGCCCTGGCTGCTGGGATGGGTTTCGGCGTGCATCCCTGGTGCCGGGGCCAAGTTCCCCTCCTATTTACCTGCATGTGGGACAGCCCGCAACAGCGGTGGCTTTTGTTCCTTAAATTCTCATTCATGGGGATGCCCATTTTATGCGTGGCCCATTTTGGGGCAGCTTCGTTCTAATTCCAATAGGAATCAGAAATGAAAATTAAAAACGTCATTTGCAGGAGCATGGGGGGGCTGGTTTATCTGAGGGCTTTCCAGGACGCAATCCCAACATGATGTTATTGTCCCTAAAAATGTATTTTTTTCCCTTGAAACTCCAGCTGCGTTATAAAGGCTTTGGGTAAAGGGGAAGGCTTCGAGCCGAAAATAAAGTTTCATTTATCTTTAGGGCTTTTTGCACCCGCCTCGGCCGGGTGCCTACTGGGGGAGCTTGGATAGGGTTGACTTGAGGAACTGTTAATTCGGGAGGGTTTTTCCCCTTTTTGGTAAAGGCAGCAGCACCGGTTGCGTCAGGCCAGGCCGGGGTTTAAACTGGTTTTTCCTGGGATAAGGAAAAACAGGTCAGGCCTGCTACTTCCCAAGGGCGTCTTGGACGGGGAGCAGCTCACCTCGCATGGCTTCGGATGGGCTTTGGCATCCCCTCCTGGATCCGGCCGCAGGCTTTGCATCCCCAGCGGGTGATATTTGGGGCATCCCCGGACTTGCAGCAACTGCAAAATGTGGAAGGGGGTGGGTGGGGGGGAGCGTTTGCTGCAAAAATAGCCCCGTGCTACTGCCATGCCCCGGGGAGGGGGCGGATTTGGGCGCAGCGTGGGAACGGGTGCGCAGGGGGGATTTGCATGCCCTGCCTGCGGGGTTCAGCACTGCGAGGCCCTCTTCGTGCTGCTCTTGCACCTTTGCTGCTGGAGGAGCCGCACGAGGTGCGTTCGGTGTACGTGGAGTTGTTTTTTGGGGGGGTCAGCTCTGTTCTGCCCTCCACCCCCGGTGAGGTGCTGGGGGCAGGTGGGGCTTGGGGAGCGTTTTGCTGCCAAATGCCCTGTTTTGCTGGGATTTTCACAGCTGGAAGATGGGGGGGGAAACAACGAAGCTAGAGAAATGAACGCATTTAGTGCTGTAACCCCTGTTCACACACACACACACAAAATCCTCACAATAGGCATAATTTAAATTTCTAATAACATGGGGCTGTTCGGTTGGTGCGCACAGCCAAAGGCCCCCTCTTCGTCTCATCCTGGAGAGCTTTGCGTCGCAGCAGGATTTGCAATGGTGATGAAACGGGCAGGATGGTTGACTGGTTAACAAGTATGGGATGGCAGCGGCACTTTGGGGGTGCAGGATTGCCTTTCAAGCTCATACCCGACACGCAAACCCAGCTGAGCTGCTTCCTTGTGCCAGGCAGTGGGAGGGGGGCTCAAGGAGCAGGGCCTTCATCCAGGGCGATGCTGCACCGTGGTGTCGGTGCCTCCCTTGCGAAAACGCAGGGGGGTTTCCTGCAGCAGGTGCCCCAGGGTTCCCCAGGAGGATGCCAGCAGAGGGCATCCCCGGACCGGCTCCATCCCTCCCTGTGCACCTCCATAAATGCTTATAGACACTCATGGGGAGTGACTGTGTGAAGTGCACTCTACACAACCCCCCTCCCTCCACAAACACCAGCTCTGCCCCGTGTGGCTTACGAGCACGCGGTGTGTTCACAAGGCTAATTAAACTCCAAATATTTAAAGTTCCTTGAGAACGGCTCCGTTCCCGCGGTGCTCAGCCCCACGTCGGGAGGCACGGAGCTGTGTGCACGCCCACAGCACCAGGTTGCTTCGAGCCGTGCTGTCACGCACGCCATAAAGCTTCGCGGGCAGGGCAGGAGGCACGGTAGGTGCTGGATCTGCTTGGGAAGGGGTTGCACCGGGCACTGAGCTTTTGCTTTGGCCTGCTTTTCGTTCTGCACGGCGCTGTTTTGGTTGAGCAGTTTCGGTTGTGCAGTTTTGCTCATGCAAGACACCTTCGTGTTACCATTTATCATCGCAAACAAGGCATCTGTGCCCTTCCAGGGGGTGCTGCAGGGTCAGCCCAGCTGGGGTCAATAGCCATTGATGGGCAAGCTGCTTATTTAAGTGCTGGCCACCACAGCAAGCAGTTTGCTTGCCTGCTTTTTCTCCAGGTCCTTTCCTGGCTACGTGAAGGTCTCTGTCCCTGTTGCATCCTTGCAAAATGTCCTCTGGCAGGAAGGATTTGCTCACCCAGGTGGATAAATGAAGCCCTCTGCTTCTGGCTGGAGCATGCCCCAGCCCCGCAGCACTCCCTCTGAACCTTTGTGGGTTGAATGCTCCCACCCCAATCCCAGCCTAGGTGCTGGGCTGGACTTTTCTTTGGCAAAGTGGAGATTTTGCTGTGTGCAAGTGGGAGGTGTCCAAAATCTCAGGGGGGCTGGAAGGAAACTCTTACCCCTTGCAGGTAGATACAGGCTTGGTGCAGTGACAGCCCCGTGCCTGGTATGGGGGGTCTGGGCTGGAGCTGCTTGCTATAGCCAGGAGCCCCTTGATTTGGGGGGTGGAGGGGTTTATTCTGTGCTTTCCCCCTCTCCTTTAGGCTTTGCTTTATGTGGTATTTCCTCTTTATTTTTTTCCCTCTCTTCTTTTAGTTGAAATCACTGTACGAGAGGCTGCTGGGTGGCCCAGCCCGTTGCCCTGCCCCGTGTGGGTGCATCTGTGGCTGAGTCAACGTGTCCGTGGCACACGTGGGGCTCCCACCCTGTGCCGAAACGCAGCCGTGGCACTGGGCTTCACGCTGGGAGGCTGCTTGGGAGGACTGCGGTGAGCAAACCTCCCGCTGCTCCCATTTCTGCTGCCTGCCTGGGAACCGGGGTGTGTGCAGGATCACGCCCTTGGCCGAGCTGTGCCCATAAACCCCAGCATTGCTGCTGTGCTGGCACACCCCAGCAAGTGTGCCAGGAGGGCTGGAGCCTCTGCAGCTGTGGGGATGAATGCAGCACAGTGCAGAGCCCGCTCTGGGTGCAAAGCATCCCCTCTAATTGCACCAGGACCCCTCGCTTTGGTGCTGAGTGTGCCTCCCATTTGGTAGGTGCATGCATTTCTGCTTGGCTGGTGTGGAGAAACACAAGCAGCTTGCAGAAGAGTGGGCATTTGGGGGGCACTTTGACCGTTCTGTCTTTGCAAAGCTCTTTTTGGGGTGCAGTAGCCGCTCGGTCTGGCAGGAAGACTTTTAAGTCCTTGTTGTGAGGTTTTGGAGGTGGCAGACGGAGCTCTGGCGCTTCATTCTCAACCTACCAATATCTTCTGTACCTGGGAAGGCCCCAAAAATGTCACCTCTGTGGGCACAAATACCTGGTGGCCAGCAAACAACGATACCATTATCCGCACAAAAAAGGTGTTTTTGGCAGCTGTGACGCAACTCTCCAGTCATCCCAAGGGCACTGGGGATTTATTTTTTTTTATTATTTTTGTCAGGCTCGTTCATCCGGTTGGGGCTGGGATCGGCCTCGCAGCTGCTGGGTTTGTTTGCAAAGGGGCGTTCTGCAGCAGGGCGAGGTGGCAGCAGCTGGGGTGTGACAGCGGGAGTGGGGACGATGGGGCCTTAAACACCGGTGAGGCAGGTGAGGTCGGTGCAGTTCCTAGTGAGGATGCTGTGTTTAAATGCATGCATGTATGGAGCGGTCTCTGCGCTTCCCTAACTTGCTGGGTTTTGGCTGTGTGGTGCGTTTTGGGGAGGGGAATTGTTATTTTTAATTCTATTTAGTTTTTCTGTTGTGGAGCACGCTGCGGGTGGGTTTTGGTGCTGGGTTTGCAGAGCGACTCTGTAGTGTTTTGCCTGGGGTCCCTCCTTCAGGAGGCATCGCTGTCTGCACCCCCAGGAGGGGTGGCCGTGGTTTGTTTGAGGCTGGGAGGGAAGCGTCTGTCTCCTCCCAGCCCTCTGCTGGGGCTAGAATTGGCGCCAGGCATGAGTTGGGTGCCCTCGGAGAGGGGACAGGGATGGGGCTGCACATTTACAGCTTTGGTGGGGAAAATCCCCCCCAAAAGCAGGAATGTGGCGCATCTTCCCTGGCGGGACAGCAGCTGTGTTTTGGGGCTGCCACCCACAGCTCGTGGCTCTGGGATAGAAAATTCCAGGAGAAAAAACCCTTCATGCTTGGAAACTGGGGAAGCCCCCCCTGCAACGCCCCTCGGCCGCCCAGTCTTGATTTGGCACGAGCAACGCTGTCAGCATCGAGAGGGTTAAGTGATCCTGCATGCGATGGGTTAAAAGGCAAGGAGGGGGCCAGATCCTGCTGGGGGTGTGTGTGTGTGGGGGGGCATTTATTAGGACTGGGAGCACTGGGGGTGTAAATCAGTGCTGCTCTGGGAAAAGAGAAGGGGGGGGATGCTGCCCAAATCCCGACATCCCTTGCAGCCCGCTGCCGCTCCCAGCTGGTGCGAGCCCCACTGCCGCCAGGATCCGGCCCTGGCCCAGAGGCAGGGACCTGCTGGGAGCCCCCAGCCCAGGGATGGGGACCCCTCTGCATGGCGTGGGTGGGCACGGGCAGGATTAGTCCCATCGCCACCAAGCTGCTGCTGCTCCCGCGCCGCCCCTGCCGGGGCCCTGCTCGGCTGATGCGGACACAAAGCCGGAGGAGACGCGGCCTTCCCAGGTCAGCAGCGACCCTCTCCCCTTCCCTCCTCGCCTCCCACGTCTGTGTGCGTGCGCCCCGATATGTTTTTATGGGTTTGTATTTATAGGGTCAAGATGGCCCCTTCCGTGGGGAGGAGGTGGTCTGTTTTCCTCCCTCCTCTGGCCAGCGGTTGGGGATTTTCAGATAGATATGAAAGAAAAGCGCCCGTTGTCGTTGTGATTACTTATAAATACAGGGATTCCGGCTGGGGATGGGAGGAGGAGGATGGTGAGCATCGGTGTGTTGTTGCTGGTGTACAAGGCTGTTCCTGCACTCATTCCAGGTTGTTTTCCTCCCTGTTTTCTGCTCCGTTTGCAAACTGTGCGATGGTTGCGAACCTTCCTGGGCTTCCCCTGCTCCTTCCTCACGTGAAAACGAAGCTTTGGGGTGCCGAGCGCCCACCTGGGGCACCCCTTGCATGGGGGAAAAGTTGGATGTTGCTGTGCTTCGGTGGTGTAATCCAACTGCAGGATTTGCACCCACGCAAACATGTGGTGTTTTTTTTTTTTTCTGCTGTGTCCCTGTGAGCAGATCTGGAAGAAAATGCCCAAACTCTTTTTTTTTTTTTTTTAATTTTTTTTTATTTTTTTTCTTTAATTTTTTTTTCAGCCTCAGAACTGCTTGGCGTCATTTTTAGCAGCAAGGAAGACTTTTCCTTAACCCCCGACACGTACGGAAAATATTCCTTGATGATTTTGGTGCGTGGTTTGCTGGGAACAGCAAATGCGACACGTTGTGCTTGGTGCTGATCACACTTTCCTCCTTTTTGTGACTTTTTGTTTTTTGGGTGGTGGGGGGGGACTGGTTGCATTGGGAGAGAGGGGTGTGCACTGTGGGGATGGGAGGTTTGCAAAGGGGGGAAAGTCCCTGCAATGTGTTTTTTTTTTTTTTTCCTCCATTTGGTCTTTGTTATGTAGAAAGTGTGTTTTAGTGGCCGGTCAGTTGTGAAATTGGGCAGGTTTTTCCCCCCTAAAAACAGGGGAAGCAGACAAAAAAGTGGAAAAATGCACCCACAGTGCCGAAAAAGCATCTTACAGTGTGCTTGAAGAGGTCTTGGCAAAACAGGTCTGCAAAGGGACAGAAATGAAGAAAATTGGAGAGGGTGATCTCAAGTGATCGGTGTCACCCTCTGATTTTGGGCACTTTTCAGGGAAAATAAGGGGGAGCAGCAGCGGCCCGTGGTGGGAGGAGAGGCTGCTTGCGACAGCGGGGAGAAGTTTTGGTCCAAACTTTGCACGGAGGCAAAGTTCAGAGCTGTTGGGGCTTTCAAGCTGGAAACATCCCTGGGGAGGGGGAGGAAAAAAAAATTCTGCTAGGTTGTTATTCCTGATTCTGTTCCCTGAGTCCCTTTCCAGGGCAGTTTGGTGGTGATGATCCTGGTTGCTTTGCAAAACGATAAGGCTGAGATGCAGATAAGCACAGGGTCGGTGCAAGCTAAGGCTGCCTTGCTGCTTTTTGAAGCTGTTTGCAAGAAATCTTTGCAGAACAGGCTCTTTTGTGAAATGCCTGCGCCTCCCCGCCGCAGGTCACAGCCAGACCCAAAGAGCTGTTTTTTTTCCCATGGCCTTTCTTTGCCTCGGTATTAAACATAGACAGACCCCAAAATGCCAAACCAGCTCTGAAGGATGCATGTGCTAACTATGTCCCTGCCAAAAAGCCACAAAATGGCTTTCTAAGGGACATAATTTAGATTTTTTTTTTCTGATTTTTTTTTTTTTTTTTTTTTTTTTTCCCATTTGCACTTCTCGTGGCGCAGGCTGGATGAGGAACGGATTTTCCGGTTCATCAGTGATGTTGAAAAGCAAAGTTAAAAGGAAAGCAGCAGCAGTTCAGTGCCAGGTCTTCGGGTTTTAACTGGAAGCAGGCAGCAGCGGGGATGTTTGCCCAAAAAACCCTGTTCCAGAATGAAAGATGGAACCTCCTCGCTCAGGAGGAACTTTTCCCCCATAAACTGATGGCTTTCGGCAAGGGCCAGCTGATAGCAAATGGCAAAATGTCCTTGGATTTTGAATTGTCATTTGGCTGAATTTTGGGGATAGAAGCCCTTTGGAGGGGCCTTTTTTGGGGGGGAGAAAACTCCACTTTCTGCCTCATTTCATTCCCAATGCTTGCTCAACTTCCCCTTACGGCCACCTCCAACAACTTCTGCTGGATTGTTGGCCCCAAAACCCCAGATATGGGCACTTCTGAAGACATGGGATAACTTTTCCTTCTTGGAGCCCATCTTTCCACCTTAAAACCTCTGCATTTCTTTCCTTGGAAATCTGGGAAATCCAGCAAGCAGCCCTGGAATTCACCGCATGGACCCAGTTAGGGCTTAAAAAACCCTCTGCATGCAACTCTTATTTCGCCCCCCATGCTGTATGAGTAATACTTTAACAGAGGATTGGGTGAAAGATCAACCCTGCGAAGCTCTCCGTGGAAATAACCCGAGTTGCTGGCTTGCACGTGTTTTTGGGGGTGGAAAACCACCCAGAGGAGAGCTGGGGTGACAAAAGCCAGCCCCGAGGTGGCAGTGGGACGCAGGGAGGAAGCAATAGCGAGGTGGAGGAAACAGCAGCGGATTCTTATTTCTTGTTGTGCCTAATTCATGGGTGATTTATGGGCCAGAGCTGGAGCACCGCCTGCTTCCCTGGATGGATATCTGCTCTGCTGCCTGCTGTCAGGAGCCGCGTTTGGGGTCTCTGGGTCTGGATCTGGCCACCCTTTTGGCGATGCCATCGCAGGTAGTGCTGCGCGCCGAGCCGCTCGTGCTGGCGCTTGCTGCAGGACGCAGCGGTCTGGGAGGCTTTAACCTCCTTTTTTGCCCCCCCTGCCCTTGAGAAGGGGGGCAGTGAGGCTGGGGGAGGCTTTGGGGCCGGGAGCCTGCCGTGTCCCCAGGCTGGCAGCTGCACCGGCAGCTGGGCCCTGTCGCTCCACCGCAGGGGCTAAAAATAATGCAATGGAGCAGAATAGGTGCCAGCCCCCCGGGAGAAGGATGCTACGGCCGGCTCGGGCTGGCTTTAGCAGGTGGCCCTGCTTTTCTGGCTGCGGGGACTTTATTTATATCCATCTCTGTTTATTTTCCCCAGTTGGGAGGGAGACGGCGTGGCGTTTAAATCAGTCTCTCCAAGGGTTGTCTCAGGATTCTCCAGCATTCCCGTCCTGCCCCTGGCAGGGCAGCTTTCCCCCTCTGCCCCGTCCCGTGCGGATGCATTTTGCCAGCAGGATATTCCTGTCCCCATTTTCATTTTTGCTGTGCACAGCGATGCCTTAATATCATTTTGCCAAGGCTCAATTAAAGCTCAGGGCCGGCTGGGTTGGAGAGCGGGCGTTCGCCTGTTAACTCTCCCCCGCAGCAGGCATGCTCGCAGATGGGAAAATAACCAGCCCTGGGACAAATCGGGCAGATAGGAGCTTATGTCAACTGTCAAAATGGTAAGTGACCTTATCCTGCAGCGCCAGGGGGATAAAATCCGGGCCAAGCTGCCTTGGCTGTGCGGCGTGTTGCCGTCCTCCTCCCTAACAGCCAAAAGCTGCCGGTGTGCCGGGCAGAGGCAGCGAGCACCTGGGTTTCTGGGGCATCGGCATCCCCCCGCTTGGTTTCCCTTGTGCTCAGGTGGTTTTGAATCCTTTGCAATTTTGGGGGAGCATCGCTGTGGAAGTGTCTGCTCTGTCGGGCTGGTTTGTGGCAGATTGATGGCTCAGCTGGCGTCTCGTCTGCAGGGGTGAGCCTGGAGCTTCCCGCGGGACAAGGTGAGCCTGCAAAAGGGGGAGACAGGAGGGTCGCCCGCTCCTGCAGCCGCCAGCAAACGCTAATGGGAAGCAGATTGGGTGACGTGAGAGCAGCCTGAGAACACGCCTTGGCTGCAAAGCGCTTTCTGTTCCGAGGGCCAGAAAAAGAGTTCAAGGAGGGAGAAAGTGTCCCTGGGTCCTCCCTCCAAATAAATCACCCCAGTGTGTTTGTGCAGGCAGCGGGCTGCTTGCAAAAGTGGGGAGAAGAGGATATTTACAGCACGGTGGCGGTTGCTTGGAGAGCTCAGGTCAGCGAGGAAAAGAGGATTTTGTTTTTCTTTTTTTTTGTGTGTGTGTGTGTGTGTGCTGGGAAAAGGCCAGATGCGTGTCAGCTCGATGTGCTGGGGGGTTTTGCAGCGGCACGGGGCTGCTCTTCCAAGCCCTTTGCTACACGCCGTCCGTCCTTGTGCAGCCACGAGGCTGTGAAGGAGCTGTGCCCGCATGGGGGAATTGCTGCTGCTGGCTGCAGGAGGTTTGGAGCAGGTTAAATGTGAATCGGGGCGTGGGGTGGGTGGACATCAGTACTGGGGTGCGAGACCCTGGGCGAGTTTGCAGCGTTTTTCTCACCCTGGTGGCGTGGGTGTCAGCCTAGCCTGTTTCCCAGGCTAAAACACCAAATAAGCAATGTTTAAGGTCAGAAGGGGAGGAAAAAGAGTCCCTTGATGTTTTTTTTTTTTTTCCTTTTCCTGTGGCAAGGGAGCCTTGGGAAGGTTGGTCTGCTCTGACCTTCCTCACTCCTCCCTCTTCCTCCTCCCTGCCCACCATGGACGTGCTGTCACCTCCCTGGGGGGGCAAAGGGGAGCAGGAGAGCTATAGGAACACCTATAGGTACATCTATAGGTACACCTGTAGGACCACCTATAGGTGTGAGCAAGTGTGTGTGTGTCCTTGGGGCTGGGGGGCTTGCTACAGCCCCCCCTGTGCCACAACTCTCAAGGCTTTGGGGCACGGCAGAAGAACCAGATCCTTTCTTGGGATCCTTTCTCTCATGTGCATCATCCCTCGGGCTCGGGGGTCTCCGCTCTGTCCTTCCTCTTCCTCCCGGTGACCTTTCAGGGCTCCGTGCTGGGCGTCTCGTGTTACCGGAGCGGGTGGGCCATCGATCGCGGGGGGGGGACGCTTGGTGCTTTCCAGCCTTGGAGCACAGCTTAGCCCCTTCGGCTGGATGCTCGGAGCTGCCGGGGATGGATTTGGCCCTGCAAGGTCGCTGGGCACGGGGTGGATGTGGCAGCGTGCGTTTACACCAGGGACCGGCATTTGTTTCCTTGTGAGAAGGTTCTGCAGCAGCCCGAGCAGGATTCGTCCCCCCGTGGGGTGCCTGGGGGTCTCTCCACGCTGTCCCCTGTCCAGGGGGAGGCCTGGGGGGCTGCCACCCCCCTCTGAACCCATCTCTTCTTCCTTCCCGCAGGAAAGGCTCGGGGACGGGCCCAGGCAGAGCGTCCGGACCCCCTGTGCCATGGCTTCGTCCGAGCTGCCCCCCTGCCCCGCAGTAGGTACTGTCACCAGCCGGAGCTGGGTTTTTTGGGGGGCGGAAGAAACCCAGCCTTGTGCAGGGAGGGGGGACGTCACCCCTCACCCCTCAGCACCCAGCACTTCCCCATGGGAGCCTCGTAGTGCCGCCAGACTGTGAGGGGCTATTGCAGGGGTCTTTGGGTGGTGATGCTCTCTGCCATGCCCCACATCCCTTTTTGCTTGCTGGGGCAAATCAGTGCTGGGGAGACACCGGCTGATGGGGTTCCTGCTCGCAGGTGACCGCCTTGCCCCGGAGGCCCCCGGCACGCTGCCCCACGGCGAGGAAGACCTGGGCGAAGCCTTTGACTTTGAGGACAGCGACGAGGAGGACGACGAAGACTCGGCAGCCGAGGCCGAGCCGAGCAGGGGTGAAGTCCTCCAAGCACCCCCCCGCAGGCGCCGTGCCACCAGCTCCAGCATCGGTGAGGTCTCCCCGGGGTCCCCGAAGTGTCCCCTTTGGGTGGCCGAGCCTGCAACATGCTGGCAATGCTGCAAGATCAGGCACTGATCCAGTTTCTCTTTGCTTTTTCCCTCTGCAGAGGGGCTGGTGCTGGAGACCCAGGAAGGGTAAGTGGGGTTTTGGGGTGGTCTGGGGAGAAAATGCAACTTTGGAGGGGATTGCCCTCTCTTCACCATATCCCAGTCTTGTGCCCTGCCTCGGTTTCCCCATTTTATTCCCATTGCTCGCAGCTTGCAAAAGGGGCTGGGTGCATGGAGTCAGGGCCTGAAGCAAGCAGGAGACCCTGGGGGTTTGTACCCCCCCAGAGAATGCAGGGGGTGCAGCAAAGGGGCAGCCCCCCAGGGGTGGGGACCCCACATCCAGCCTCACTGGTGCGTCTTCCTCCTGCCTTTGCAGACCAAAGATTCAAAAAAAGCCATTCTGGGGGACCTGTGCATCCTGCCCCTGCGGGTTGCCTGGACCAACTTGAGCCATTGTAACCCTAAAAATTTGGTCCCCAAACCCTGGAAGGCGACAGCAAAGCAGCAGACGTGCAGTGGGACGCGCAGAGTCCCCTCAGGGCCAGACCCGCATGCAGCCATGCTGTCCGTAGGGTCAGTATTAATAGCACCCGGTGGCTTTGAGGCTGCGAGCTCCCTGCCGGGGCTTTGCAAGCACCTGGAGGCGAGCAAAAGAGCACGAGCAGCCATCAGCATTGCTGCCCAGCACGGCTTCTTGCATTTTTCTTTTTTTAATTTATTTTTAATTTGCGTTGGGGTTGCGTTTAACGAACAAGCTCATCCTGCTGCTCCGGAGGTACGCGGAGCCCCCGCGCTTGCATCCCACCCCCTGATTTTGCAGCTCACATTTCTGGTGCCGGAAAGCCGGCGGCATCGACCTTGACTTCTCAACGCGTCCGCTTTTCTGAAACTTCCTCCGTGGGCTGCAGCTGGGTTTGCATCCCGGGCAAGGCAGGGGATTTATTTTGCTGCTGTGCCCCCAGATGGGGGTGTGAGACCCATGCGCTGGGGGGTGATGGGGTTTGGGGTTTGTACGCATCCAGCCCTGGGGGCTTTGGCACCGCAGGGTGCTCTCTGATGGTTCCTTCGCCCTCCCTGCAGGCTGCCGGTGGGGGTGAGCAATGGGGAGGCTGGTGGGCGCCCCCCTGACATCAACACCCAGACCTGGAAGAGGAAAAGCAGCCACCGAGGTGGGTTAAAACACGTGGGGAGAGGGGAAAAGCACAGCCTGAGCTGAAATGCCCAGCCTGGCACTGGGAGAAGGGAATGGTTTTGTGGCCCTGGCTTAATTTTTGGGGTCCTGAGCGGGGTCTGTTTTCTTGCTTCCTCCCCCAAGGTGAGCGTTTCGAGTTCCCGGCGGTGGAGGACGATGTGATTTACGACGACGTCCCCTGTGAAAACCTGGATGCTGACCAGGACGGTAGGGGCAGCCCTCCCTCCTGGGGTCATCTTTTTGTGGGGGGCATGAGCCCATTTCACAGCCGGGCAAACTGAGGCATCGGCAGGGAAGCATCACCAGCAATTCCTCCATTCTGCTCCTCTATAAGAGGCTGCCAAGGGGGAATACGGCAGGAAAAAAACATCCGGCACTGGGGAGGGTGCTGGGTTTGCAAAACCCTGATGTTCTGGGATCCCTGGGGAGGGAAAAAAGCGACTTTTTACCTAAATGTCCCAGGGGCAGAGCGCGGCCTGATCTACGAGGACGTGCAGCGAGGCGAGGGGCCGCGGGCGGGCGAGGATTTGGGCTGGAGCTCCAGCGAGTTCGAGAGCTACAGCGAGGACTCGGGCGAGGAGATCAAGCCAGAGGCTGAGCCGGCCAAGCAGCGGGCGTCCTTCCAGCCCAAGGTAACCCTGGCAATCCCCTCTGCCTCATTAGCTTGCTGTTTTAATTACTCATTTTATTTTTTTTTATGGGTTTCCCGGACATATCTCTCCTAAAGGTCAGGGGCTGCCCTGTGCTCTCAAGCAATACGAAACCAGCACAGTCTCATGAGCTGCTTTTGGATTTTTTTTTCTCTATTTACTCTTTTCCTTCCCTTTTTTTTCCCCCTCCATCTGTTGCATCTCGGCATGTGGCTGCAGCTCCCCGCCTTTCCTGTGCTTGCTGCCCTTCCCCGCTCAGACCAAGCTGGATTTCGGGAGCACGCTTCCCCGTGCCGCGCTGCTTTGGGATGGTTTCTCCTCTTGTTTTGGCCGCTTACCTGAATCTCTCTTCTCTGCCCTCTCTCGCATCCTCTGGCTTCTCTTCCCGCCTGGTTTGCTTGGGGCTCAGCTTTCTCCAGACCTGAATAGACTAAAGGAGAGATACGCCAGGACTAAGAGAGACATCCTGGCTTTAAGAGTTGGGGGGAGAGACATGCAGGAGCTGAAGCAGAAGTACGATTGGAAGGTACTGTCCCTCCTCGGTCCTTTCCCCCCTTGTCCCCTGAATTCCCCCGGGGCGAGTGGGACAAAGCCTATCCGTAGGGATGTGAATGCACCTGGGCTCAATCCAGCCCCTTTTGTCCACCAGCGGAGAAACAGCGCTGCGCTGCGAGCTGCCTCCTGCGTGCCTCGTGGGCATGGGGACGTCGGGACATCTCCATCCCTTGCCACTTTCCCCACCTCGCCTGCATCCCCTCTGGCGGTTACCGGTGTCTGCGTAGAGCAACCCCCCGTCCCCGACCTGCCCAAACCATCTGCTTTTGGGGGTTTTTATTTATTTTTAAGGGGCATTTGGACAAAGCGAGGTTCGGGCACACTAGGTGGATCTGAGAAGGTTTTCCCCGATACGGGGTCAGGAAGGAGGTTAAAGGGAGCGGAGCTCCCTGCAGATGTAGAATGTTATTGCAAAGCCTTTTCCTGCCCCAAACCACTCAGGTTGGTAGTTTACGTCCAGCTTACGCTGGGATTTTAGCAACTTGCACTAAAAATGTCGTAATTTCAGGTGTGAAGGGCCTCCTTTTCCTCTTGCATGGGTGCATACGAAACCCCGCTGCACTGGGCTGGATGCGCTCGTGCCCCTCTCCCCTCCCTCCTCTCTGCTTTCACCGCATGCTCACGCTTTGCCTGCGCCTGCTTGCAAGCTGATGGCATGCGCCCGTGCAGGAGCTGACCCCTTCGGTGCTCAGCTTCCTCCCTTCCCTCCTCTTCCTTGTCCTCCCCGTTGGCCAGGGCTGGTTTTTTGGGGACAGAGGAGGGGGAGATGCTGAGGGCAGCGTCCCCGAGGGGATGGGGTAGAGGGATGCAGTGCCGCGCGATCTCGAGCTCCCTGGCCCCTCTCGCCCCCTGCCCAGATGACCCAGCTGATGAAAGCGGCCAAAAGCGGCACCAAGGACGGGCTGGAGAAGACCAAGATCGCGGTCATGCGGAAGGTGACCTTCCTGCACCGTAAAGAAGCACCAGGTGAGCAGGCCGGCAGCAGGGAGCCCCCTCCGTTGCTTTTGAGAACCAAAAAAGCCCTTTTGGAAGGATATAAAAAAAAAAATCCATGTTTTTCGTCACGACTCCATATGGCTTCTAGCTTCTCTGTTCTATTTTTTTTAAATGTTATGCTTTTAAATGTATTTTCCCCTCTGCATTCCCAGCTCAGTCTGTTCAGCTCCCTCCTCGCCCTTCCCAAAGTCCCTCTCTTGGAGCGGGGTAGGGACACCATGCCAGCACCCATGGGTGCTCCCGGGGGACAGCGAGCGGGCAGGTTCTCCAGGCAGGATCAGTGCCAGGAGCATTGGAACAGTTCAGGAAACGATGAATTTGGGCAGAGCTGACTTTTGGGGTGTCTTGCAATTTTTTTTTTTATTTTTCTTGCTTGATCCTACAAATGCTACAGGGTCAGGTTTGGGGGGAACCCTGAGCGTCTTTCCCTGAAGATGCTCCCATGTCTCTGCTTTGTTTCGGCTGCTTGTTCCCTGCCCTGGGACGTGGGAAGCAGCACTGTTTTCTAGACAAGGGGTGAAAATGCAATTGTGTGCGTGTGTAGTGGTGGTGGGGGGTCCTGGAGCAAGCCCCAGCCCCAGCTCAGTGCCCACAACCCTTCCGCTGCCCCATAGGGGATGGGGAGCGTAGGAGGAGGGCGGCGGAGGTGGACAAGCTGCCGCCCGCCCCCAGCAGCTCGAGGGGGGTCCTGGAGCATCGCAGGCGAGGTAGGATCCTGCCAGGCGGCCCCCCCGGCTCTGCCGGGTCCCCCCTGGGGATCTGCAGTGTGTGTGTGTGCCCTGGCCTCGCTGCATGGCCCCCGTGCAGATCTGTGCGTGCACTGGGGTGGGAACCTGGAGAAAAAGATGCTCCGAGCATCCCATTTCCACGGTGCTATCTTACTGGCGGGGGGGCAGCAGAAAGAGAGCTTGGGCAGCCCCGCAGAGCCGGCAGTGAGGCGCTGGGATCCTCCCTGCCAAAATTAGGGAAGGAAAAAGGTCACCCGGCTAGCAGCACCCTCCCCTCTGGTTATTTATACGCAGCGGGGATGGGAGCGGGGTGGCGGGGCCGGGGCGGCTGGAGCGGGGCATGAGGCCGGCGCCATGTGGAGGAAGGAGCTGTCCCTGCCCCACGACCCCATGGCTCGCTCGCCCTCCTCTTCCTCAACGGCTTCGGCCTCTGGTAAGGCCTGCTTGGGTGCTGGGGAGCTCGCGTGCCCCCGTTTTCTGTGCCACGCTGCTTCTAGCTGCTGTTTTTTTCCGCTTCTCGCCGCTCGTTTCCCCTCTTGGAGCAAGGGCATGGGGGGGTTCCTCAATCCGGGTCGCTTTTTGGGAAGGTTTGTGCTCCCCCCCGGGGACCTGGCTCCCTCCTGGCTTGCAGGGCCTGACTCATGCTGGTGTCCGGTGACAGCGGCGGGGCTCGGGGACAGGCGATGCCGGCTTCCAGCTCCGCTTGCAGCTGCGAACCCAAGCGGAGCCCCTGGAGCATCCCAGCACAGCGGCAGAGCCCCCTCCTAAAACTGGGGGCGCACCAAGCACCCAGACGCTTGCAGACCACCCCCACCCCCCATAAAAAAGCTAAAATAGCTTTGGTGTTTTTTGTGGGTTGCTTTTCCTCGCAGGGGACTCAGAGGAGGAGGACACGGGCTTCTTGGAGGTCACCGTCTCGGACATGAAGCACCCGCCGCCAGAGCTCGGCCCCATGCCCGCGGGGCTCAGCCCCCAGCAGGTGGGTGCGTGTTTGGGGTCCGGGGTGAGCCCTGGCTTCCCCTTCCCCTTTGAGCAACCCAAAATAACAAAGGGCTGAGTCGGCAGAAAGCGGCGACGCCGTGTCAGCAGCAGGGCAAGGGGGGAGGCACTTCTGCATGGGGGTTCTCATCCCCCAGCCTCCCCAGTTACCTGGGACGAGCCTGGCGTGCCTTTCAGGTGGTGCGGCGACACATCCTGGGCTCCATCGTGCAGAGCGAGCGCAGCTACGTGGACTCCCTGAAGCGCATCCTGCAGGTAGGGGGGCCCTGGTTTTGGGGGCGGTGGGGGGCGCAGGGATGCGGGATGCTGACGCGCTGCCGTCGCCTGCAGGATTACAGGAACCCGCTGATGGAGATGGAGCCCAAGGTGCTGAGCGCCAGGAAGTGCCAGGTGGTGTTTTTCCGCCTGAAGGAGATCCTGCAGTGCCACTCCATGTTCCAGATCGCCCTCGCCTCCCGCGTGGCCGAGTGGGACTCGGCGGAGAAGATCGGGGACCTCTTCGTGGCCTCGGTAGGAGGGCGGTGGGGTACTGCTGCCCAGCCTCCCCCAGCCCCTTCCCAGCAGTAGCAGGGGGTGGAGGAACCCAGTGACGCAGCCCCACCATGGGGTACCCCCAGAATTGCCCCAAAATGGCACAACCCCCCGCAGCCCCATTCTGGGGGCCCCTCAGTGCTTATCCTGCCCTCTCCCCCCTGTGCCAAGTTCTCCAAGTCGATGGTGCTGGACGTGTACAGCGACTACGTCAACAACTTCACCACTGCCATGTCCCTCATCAAGAAGGCTTGTCTCACCAAACCGGCCTTCCTCGACTTCCTCAAGGTCAGCGGGTCCTGAAGTGTGGGCACACGGGGCTGCTGGTCACTGTTTGGGGTGAAAACTGCCTTTTTATTGCTTTTTTTTTTCCCCTCCCTGTGCAGAAGCGGCAGATGGCCAGCGCGGACCGGGTGACGCTCTACGGGCTGATGGTGAAGCCCATCCAGAGGTTCCCCCAGTTCATCCTGCTCCTGCAGGTATGGGTGAGGGGAGCCTGTGTGTCCATGGGGCACCCGCTTTGCACCCCGCTTTGGCAGCCTGGCTGCTGCAGGAAAGGGTTTAACATTTGATTTCTTTTGGGGCTGGCAGTCTGCTTGTGGGTCTCTGGGGACTTTTCCCCTTCCCAAGGTGGGATGCTGGGAGGCTTCTCCTCCAAACTCTTGATTTTGCTGGTGTTGCAAGCTGCTGCATCCCCATTTGGGGGCTGGTGTCACCCCAGTGATGTTTTCCTCCCCAGGACATGCTGAAGAACACCCCCAAGGGCCACGCGGACCGCCTGTCCCTTCAGCTGGCGCTCACGGAGCTGGAGACGCTGGCGGAGAAGCTCAACGAGCAGAAGCGCGTGGCTGACCAGGTGGCTGAAATCCAGCAGCTCAGCAAGAGCATCAGTGACCGCAGCAGCCTCAACAAGGTTTGTCCTTCGGCCTCGCTACTCCTCCTCGTCCCCTGGTGACAGGCGGCTTCGGGTCTGGGTTCACATCCGTCCCCTCTGGCTGGTGTTTGCAGAAGTGCTGCGGTGCTGGGGCTCCCGGGAGGGGGTTTTGGAGAAGCCAAGCTCCCGTCTTCCCTGAAGCAATGTCCCTTAGCGAAAGCAAAAAGGAAAGCCTGCCGTTGGGAAATTCCCTTCCACCCCCACCCTACGGCACCAGCCCTCCAGGAGAAGGCTGGAGGGTGAGCCAGGGCACTGCTGCTTTTTTTCTTCTGTCGCCTCCTCCCCTCCATCCATCTGCTTGATTTTGCAACCCCTGGTGGAAAACCATGCCTGAAGCTGTTGCAACACATCCTGGGCCGCGCTGCAGGCACGTGGTGGCCTCCGCAGCCGTCCCTGTGGGTAAAACTTGGGGACAGAGAGGATAAAGGGACTCAGGAAGGGCTGCAAAAGGGCCACGTTGGTCCTTTTTAGGGCTTTTTGCTCTAAAAAACTGGGGGAGGGAGGCGGGCAGGACCCCCAGGGCTGAGCCCTCTGCCTGCTTCATCTCCCCTGCAGCTGCTGAGCTCGGGGCAGCGGCAGCTCCTGCTCTGCGAGACGCTGACGGAGACGGTGTACGGTGACCGGGGGCAGCTCATCAAGTCCAAGGAGCGCAAGGTTTTCCTCCTCAACGACATGCTGGTCTGTGCCAACATCAACTTCAAGTACGTGCCGGCTGCCCCGCGCCCCAAAATCACTCTGCAGAGTGCTGGCGTGGTCACCCCCCTCCAGCACCTGTTCCCTTCCCCACCTTGGTTTTGGGCTTAGTGGGGTTTGCTAGCTTCACCCCCAAAACTGCTTCTCGTTTTAGAGGAGCGAGCCCAAGTTTGGGGCTGCTTTGTCCCAAAAGCCTTGGGCAAAGCATCCGTGCCGTGATGCCATGGGAGCTCCTGGGGGTTTGGGGACCTTGTGTCTCAGATGTTGATGCTGCAAAAGGGGGGAAGAAAGCTCTCTCTGGGCTCCCAGTGATGCTTTTTTATTAACGTTTTCCCCCAATCCAGGCCGGTGAACCCAAGGTAGGCGCTGAGTGTGGTTTGTGTTTGGGTGCCCCACATTTGGGGGTGCAAGCATGCGCCGGTGCATGCTGTGGGGTTGCGATCAGAGCTCGGCATCTGCTTTTTGCAAGGGGAACCGGTTGGGGCAAGCAGCACTAGCTGCCCATTTACTTGCTTTTTGCATCCTCCCTCGGCAGAGGCCAGCTGGAAATTAGCAGCCTGGTGCCCCTGGGCCCCAAATACGTGGTGAAGTGGAGCACGGCCCTCCCGCAGGTGCAGGTGGTGGAGGTGGGGCAGGAGAGCGGTGCCTACGACAAGGACAACGTGGTCATCCACAACGCCGGCGCCAAGAAGCACGTGCCCACCGGGCCGGCCTCGCACAGTGAGCACCCGTCCCTGCGTCTGCACAGCCCTGGGAGGATGGGGAGCGGTGCTGCTCACAAACCCCGTTTCTCCCCTTTCCTCCCCCTCAAGATAAAGTCTACCTGGGGCCGCCGCGGCTGTTCCAGGAGCTGCAGGACCTGCAGAAGGACCTGGCGGTGGTGGAGCAGATCACCCTTCTCATCAGCACGTTGCACGGCACCTACCAGGTACCTAAATGCCAAACCGGGGGCAAAACTTAACGTTTAGGCACGAGCCGCTGTGCTGTGTCTTGGGGCTGCCTGGGCACCCTGATAACCCCACGGGGACCCGTCGTCCCGTTCTGAGCTCTGCAGCATCCCCATGGCTGAAACCCAGGGACTGAGGCTCTGTGGAGGGGCTTCCCTGAATCCTCTCTTCCCCCAGAACCTGAACATGACGGTGGCCCAGGACTGGTGCTTGGCTCTGCAGAGGATGATGAAGGTGAAGGAAGAGGAGATCCACTCTGCCAACAAGTGCCGCCTCCGTCTCCTGCTGCCTGGCAAGCCGGACAAGTGGGTTCCCAAATGCTTCTGCCAAACCCGGGGAGAGGAGGAGGCTGAAGACAACCCAACGACTGATTTCTTCCACCCCCCCCTCCAGGTCTGGCCGCCCCATCAGCGTCATGGTGGTCTTCATCACTCCCAGCCCCCTGAGCAAGATCTCCTGGGTGAACCGCCTCCACTTGGCCAAGATCGGGCTGCGTGAGTAGCTGGCTGGGGTGGGTGGCTCTTGCCTCTGAAAGCAAAATCTGGGAGCAGAGAGGGTTTGGCACCCTGGTGGGAGGCTGGTAGCAGGGAAAGCGTTGGACCAAGGTGGTGGGAGAAGTTTTCAGCTGGCTTGCACGCTGGCTGGAAGTGGGAAATGACAGAAATGGTGTTTCTCCCTCAAAATGCTTTGCGTTACGATGCTCTGGGGTGGCATCTCTGGGATGCTTGTTGATGGATCTCAGCTTGGCCTTGTGCTGGTGCTGACATTGCCCCATTTTTCCATGAAGTGGTGCAAATAAACAAGGGGGGAGCCCTTCCTCCTGGCGCCTCCGTGCCTCTATTCCTTTTTAACTCTGTGAGCCACTGCAGGGGAAGAAAGAAAGTTTAATGGAAGAAAGAAAAATCATTCCAGCCCAGGGGGGATCTAAGCACTCAAATGCGATTTCAAATGATTTTTGATTCTCTTGTTTTTAACAGTTTGTGTTGTTTTTAATCTGGGATGCCTGGGGCATAATCCTGTATCTGCAAGTTAGAAATGAAAACACATTAAAGCCTAATGTGGAGAAACACATTAGTGGTTTTTTTTCCCTCCCTTACTTATATAGTGTTTTGGGGGGGCTTTTTTGCCTCTGCTCAGTGTAGTTTCTTGGCCATGCACTGCAGTGAGGTGCAGGACTTTGGAGAAGGAATTGGGGTGTGCCCCCGGCCCCTGAGGATGGTGATGGCTTGGGGTTGGGAGCGTGAGGCTGTGCTGGGCATGGGGTGTTTAATGCACCCCAAAAGCTGGTGCTGGGGTGGGTGATGCGGCTTCCCTTCTGCACCCAGGCTTGCTTATTTTGCAAGGGAGCTGGGGGTGTCCTGGCTGTCCTCGAACTGCTCTGCTCTCCCCCTAGGGGAGGAGAACCAGCCAGGCTGGCTCTGTCCCGATGAAGACAAGAAGAGCAAAGCTCCTTTCTGGTGCCCCATCCTCTCCTGCCACATGTCTGCCTTCTCCTCCAAGGCCCTTGATTTGCAGGTAAAGGCGACGTCCAACCTCCCCTCCAAGGCCTGAATTGCTCCTTCCCTTTCAGCTCCATGTGTAGGGAGCATAGAGCCTGAAATCCCACGGGGGGCTGGTTGGGAGGGGATGGCTGAGCTGCTTGCAAGGGCAGAAATGGGTGCCATCCATCCTGGTTGGGGGTTGAAAAATAAGTTTGTTTTGGCTGGCCCCTGATTTTGGGGCATGTGCTGTATGCTGTGTGTGAGCTGGGATGATAAATGCATGTGTCTCCCGCAGCTCGGCGCCGCGGTGCACAACCCCGTGCAGTCCTCATTACTGGGCTTCTCTGCCGTCAGCACCTCACTGCCACAGGGCTACCTCTGGGTGAGCAAAACAAGCCCCAAAATTGGGTGAAAATCACCAGGTTTGGGTTGCATCTATTCTCATGAACCCATCGGAGGAAAGGCTCAAAAACGGTTCTGTGATCCCTGCAGGTTGGGGGTGGCCAGGAAGGTGCAGGGGGGCAGGTGGAGATCTTCTCCCTCAATCGCTCGGTGCCGCGGACGGTCAAATCCTTCCCGGTGACCTCACCGGTGCTGTGCATGGAGTACATCCCTGAGGCGACTGAAGGGGACACGACGGGGACTGAGGAGACCCGGGCGGGCACCGAGCAGCCTCCTGCAGCACTGCACCCCACCGTTTGCTTGGGACTGCAGGACGGCAGGTGAGCACCACGGAGGGAAGGCACGCGCAGGGGTGCACACACTCATGCGCACGCGCTGCTCTTGCAGCCCTCCTCTGTGTGCAATTGCTGCAAAGAGCTCTGCACTGAAATTTTCTGGCAATGAGGACTGGAACTCCCTGGTCCCCATCCTGCTCATCCATCTCCCTTTTCCCCACTAGCATCGCGGTGTATGGCAGCGTGGACACGGGGACGCAGTGCTTGCTGACCTGCAAGAGCCCGGGCATGCAGCCTGTCCTGTGCCTGAAGCACAGCCCCGAGTACCTGTTTGCGGGGCTACAGGATGGCACCGTGGCTGCGTACCCCAGGAACAACGGTGAGGGCACCCCACTGCATGGTTTCGGCTGGGCTTTTTGGTGTGACACCCCAAAAACAGAGAGCGGGGCGCCTCAGGTGGGCTGGCTGCTAAAATAGCGATAGAAGCACCATTTTATGTCTTTTCCTCTGCTATTTCATTCCCTGCCTTGCAGCCCTGGAGTGTGTGTGGTGGTGGTGGGGGGGGGGGGGACGTTATTTTGCATTGCCCGGATCAGTGGGGTTGGGTTTGAGGGGAAATGTGCAGTGAAAGGTGTCAGTGGCCAGCAAAGGGCTGGTAGAGCAGGAAAGAGTTTGCTCGGAGGGTGGCAGCACTCGGGGACTGTTGGATCCTTCCTGAGTGCGCAAGGACCCCTTGGAGCTGTTTGCATGGGGAGAAAAAAAAAAAATCACCTTTTTGGTGCTATAAAGAGAGCCAGTCCCCTCAGGGGGATGATGTGCGTGAGCCCTCTGCTTTATCCTATTGATTTGGGTTTTATTGTCGCCGGCTCCAGCTGTGCCGGGTGTTCCAGCGCTGGCGCAGCTTGCTCAGAGCCTTGCTCCTCGCAGGCTTTTCCCGGCTGTTTTCCTCTGCTTCGTCGCTAGATGGTGGGAAAGAGCCTCAAAAATGCTGCCCGGCCTCAGTCCGAGGCAAAAGCTCCCGGTTGCTCAGATAACCTGCGGAGAGGAGCACCAAAGCTGCTTATGTTGCATTTCTGGGTGCTGTGCGCCCCCCTTTGCAAGCCTAGCAAGCAAGCTGGCAAATTAATGGCATGGCTTTAATTTCCCCTTGATTGCCCAAATGCATGTGGAAGGCAGCAAGCTGCTAGCAGGGTTTTTTTTGTTAATCTTATCCCTATCTTTTGCAAATTTGCACGTGGTGGCACACCTGCTGCACAGCTTTGTTAGAAAAAAGCTTTCCCGAAATAGCTTGGTTTTACGCGGAGCTGCGAGCACCAAGACGTGCTCGGTGCAGGGGCTGAACAACGGCTCGGTTGCGATGTGCTGACAAGAGCAGAGCTCTGCACACCCTGGGGCTCTTTAATCTCTCGGATCCTAAGTTTTTTTTTTTTTTTTTTTTTTTTTTTTTTTTTTTTTGAAATTGCTATGGAAGTAGGATGCCTGCTTGAAAGTGAGAGCAATTATCCGCTGCAGCCGTCCAGCTCGCTGGAGGTGGTGAACTCATGATTGGATGTCTTTCACAGACACTCTGGTTCGACCCAGACGAGCAGTAGCACTTCAACAGCTGAAAAAAAATAAAAAATAAAACAAAAGATCAATTTAGGCTTTTCCAGCAAGGAGTGGGTGCTGTTGTCGTGCCTGAGCATTCGTTGCAGGTGGCTGTGCAGCAGTGGCTCTGGCAGGCTGTTAAACCCAGACGCTTGCTGCTGCTGAGCCGTTCGCACAGGGGTGCTGCAGAAGGGCTTGGGGGAGACCAGGAGTGGAGGCTGCCCATGCGTGTTCCTCTGCTCTGCTCTGTCCTTAATTCTTCTCCCAGACTGGGGGGAAGAAGACAGGGTGGTGGGGAGGGGTGGCCGTGTGCTCCAGGCTTTTGCGTGCTGCTCTTGTCCATCTTCCTGCTGGTGGCATCGGGGTGTGGGGGGCAAGAGGTGATCACAGCACCCAAAGGTGACGTCTGTGGGTGGCAGGGATACCTTGTGCTGGCACCTGCTTGTGTGTGCCCATGCCCCAATTGGATTTAAGCCACTAGATGCACAAAAATGTTATTTAGTGTTATTTTAGCCTCCTCTCACCCTCTCCCGGCCTCTCTGCTCTGCCCTAGGGGGGCTGTGGGACCTGGCTGAGCCTCCCACCCGCCTGACCGTGGGCACCGGCCCCGTGCGAGCCCTCCTGACGCTGGATGAGACCGTCTGGGCCAGCTGTGCCAACCAGGTCACCGTCCTCGACGCCTCCAGCCTCCGCACTCAGGTATGGTGGGGGGACACCGAGCGCCGCCAGCACCCCTGGGACGCACCCTGGGTGGGGGGGTGGCGGTGGCTTTTGGGATCTCTTGGTGGGCTGAGCACAAATGGGTGCGTGTCCAGCACTAGGTGTGCATGTGCGATGCCCAAACAGTTTTTATTGCTGCCTTGCAATGCCTTTCAGTGGGTCACAGGAGTCCTGTCCCCTCCGTGAGGCACCAGCAGTGATGCTGAAACCTCCCCCACAGCTGCATAAGCAGGGAATGCTGAATAGTCACTTAAAAAAAAAGAAAAGGGGGAAAAAAAAACACTTTATCCCACCTTTAATTTTCTCATTTAGTGTCCAAACTTAGTTTGCATGTATTAGCTGTCGTAAATCCATCCTACCAGCAGTGCCAAGGATGAATAATGCATCGGAGGCTGTATTAGTTTTCTGTCTCCGATCTTATTTATGACAGGAGCCGGTTGGGAATTCTCGCAGAAGAAAAGCGTGGGGGGGAGCGCAGGGGGAAAAAAAAGGGGGGGCACATCCTGGGTGATGTGGTGTGAACTGGCAATGCGGGGTGGGCATCAAAACCGGGGGTTACAAGGGGGCTGGGGGTTGCAGGGGGGTGCAGCCCAAATCGGCTTTGATTCCCACCGGGAGCTTGCACCTCCCCGTCCTCTATAACAGCAGCTCTGCAAACCCCCAGCCCATACATCGCATTTGGAGAGCTGCGTAACGGGCTCTGGGGTCTGTGGGAAGGGGGCTGGCAGCTCGGGAATAAACCACCGGAGAATAAATCCCACACTGGCTGGGAGCGAGGGGGAGATAACCTAATAATCTCTGTCTGCCTCCGCTCCGTGCGAGCTTGTGGGGAGATTGCACTGTGCCGGTGCTCTCCAGGGAGGGATCAATAGCTGCTCCTTTCCTTTTGAAAAAAATCAGAATTTCAAACCCATAAGGAGTGGAGTTGGAGCGTGTGCGTGGAGGTGATTTCAGCCTGCATCGTGCTCGCTGCCCCGGTGCGGTTTGGGCTCGTTGCTGCGACGTGGAAAGCAGGAGCTGCATTGCAGCAAGACCTCGGGGTTGCAATTAAACAGCAAATCACTGCCCGAGGAAGCACGCACGGTACATGGCACGAAGCAGCCTCTCTCCTCCTGCTCCCAGCAGGATTCGAGTTTTAAGCTCCAAACCTCTCCTTTCACCAGCATCGTCATGCTCCAAAGTCTGCTTTGCGCTGGAGCATCCCGTGTCTGCAGGCTCGAGCCGTTCCCAACCTGCCTTCGATGCTAATACCGGTTTTTATGCCTTGCCAGCTGCTTGGGGGATTTTCAGAGAGTTCCTTTCATAAAGATGTTTCTGGGTACATAAATCCAGTGCTGCTGGAAGCGTTTGCAGGGCGATATTCGGGGGTTTGTGAGCTGGGGCTCTTTGCAGGAGCTTGCTGCAGCAGGGAAAGCTGACAGAGTAGGTAAATAAGGTGTTGATCAGGATTTTGGGTGCATTGGAGCACATCAGGAGCAGGAAGGGATGGGGCAGCATGGGGAAAAGGCCACGTTGAGGTTTTCAGCTCTGATTTGTTTTGCATCTGAAAGCAGAGATGGGAGATGCAGCAGAGCTGAGCAGGTTGCTCTCCACCTCTGACCTTTATACCAAAGCAATGAATATTTTTTCCTCTTCCTTTGGTCCAGAAGTTGTTGTACAACAGTGGTCCCCAAACAGCTCGTGTGAAGGGGCTGAGCCTTTGTGTGCCAGCTTTTGGGGCAGGAGGGAAGCAGGAAGGTCTCGTCCCACCTTGGCGTGAGCTTGGCTGGTGCATCTAGCTCAGCAAATCAGTCTTTTAAAGAAGAAATAAAACATGGAGGGTTGGGCAAGGCTCCGTTACCTCCCTAAAGAACCAAGAGGAGGCTGGTGGGGGGCTGCTTTTGGTGTGCTCTGCTAAAATCAGAGCTGGTGGGGAGGGCTGGGACCTCCAGGTCTTGTGTTTCCCACCTCTGTGGGTTAGCAGCCCTAAAGCAGCTGCTAGAGAAGCCCGGTCCTGCAGCGATTCAGGGAGCAAACTACTTTTATTGAGATTCCTTCTCTATTTTTATTAATCTTTGTGATCTGGTGGCAGCAAACCTTCGAGGCCCACCCGGACGTGGAGGCCAGCGTGACGCACATGATCAAGGCGGGCAGCGGCGTCTGGATGGCGTTCTCCTTGGGCTCCTCCATCCGCCTCTTCCACACCGAGACGCTGGAGCACCTGCAGGAGATCAACATCGCCACCAGGACCACCTTCGTCCTTCCAGGTGGGCTCTTAATCCCGATTAATGGGAGAACTGGGGTGTCCATCGCCCCCCAGATGGTTTTGTTTTGCTTGCAGCCGTGTTGATCTGCAGAGGAGTGGTACTGGAAGGGATTTATCTAGCTCATGGTGTAAAGCTCAGAGCTTTGCCCTGGAGCTTGGGTCTCCCTTGGGGCTGGGGACATGACCCTGAAGCCCCAGGGCATTTTTAGCAGGTGGCTTGACAGAAAGAAGATCTTGAGAACTCCCAAGCAAAATGCGAACACTTTGCAGAAGGGAGGGGGTGTTCTTAGGCTGAGAGAGTAGTTTTTTAGGCTGCAGAAGCTTTGGGATGGGCTTGGACAGGTCTGGGTAGGGTGCTAGCAAGGCTGAACGTTGGGCAGATGGAACCCCTTCCCTTCATCCATGCATCCCATGTTTACACTCATGGTGTAAACCCACCCCATTCTTGTTGTGCATCCACACCCCATTCCTGCACCCATGCATGCCTCCATGAACCCCATCTTTGCACCACTCGATGCATCCATGCATCTAATCCTCCTATCCATCGTCACTCCTTTGCTTGCATCCGTGCACCCCTGCATCCCCCTCGTGCATGCACACCGCAGCCCCACGCTCCCCTTGCACCCTGCTTACCCTCCAGCACGGTCTCCCCTCCGTGTCTGCCCGTTTGGCTCTCGGCTGCCCCGATGTGCCGAGGAAAAGGACGAGGCTCAGCCCTGAGCTTGCAAGGTTGCCTCCCCCTTGTTCCAGCTACAGAACGTCGTAATTGTGTAATTAGTTATAAACGCGGTACTCGTGTAAGTCACTCTTTCTTTTTTTTTTTTTTTTTTAGGGCATGTTAAAATATTTATCACTTCCTTTTCTTCCTGGGCGAGTGAGCGCTCGGTATTAATGCCTTTTTGAACTCGCGCTCCCTCATCCTTTTTAACTAGACAGGTCATTAATAAAGTCCTCGCAGAGAACTGGAGTTGCATCTCTGCAGATATATTGCTTTGCTGAGTCTGACGCCGCAGCGCTAAGTCTCTGCAATAAAATATTCATTTTGCCATTAGAAGCCTCGCTGCTTTTCGCTCCTCGTCCTTCTGTTTTTTATTTATTGGTATTTTCAGCATTTTCCCTGCACGGAGATCTTCACGCAAGGGTGGTGCTTGGTTCTGAGGGGAGCCCTGTTGTGTGTCCCCCATGTAAAACTCTGGTGTGTGTGTGTGTCTGGGGGAGGTTGTCCACTTTGCAGGGGGATGCTGCTGCTGCTGCTAAGCCCTTGCTCACCCCCTTTTTTTTTTTTTCCTGTTTTCTTCAGGACAAAAACACGTCCGTGTCACCAGCCTGCTCATCTGCCAGGGCTTGCTGTGGGTTGGCACCGACCAGGGCATCATTGTGCTGCTGCCCGTGCCCCGGCTGGAGGGCATCCCTAAAATCACTGGTGAGCACCCCGAAAAACTCCCCCTCTCAGCAAGACGATGCGTGCAGCCATTTGGGCTCTTCTTTAGCCAAATTCCTCTGTTCTGCAGGAAAAGGCATGGTGTCTCTCAACGGGCACGGTGGCCCCGTGGAGTTTTTGGCAGTGGCCCTTAGCACCCTGGCCCCCGATGTGCTGAAGGGCAACCAGGAGGAAGAGGAGGGTGAGGAAGAGAAAACCCCGGAGCTGGACGGCCCCCCGCCACGGGAAATGAGGAAAAAAGGGATTTTGCTGCAATACCGCCTACGCTCCACTGCCCACCTCCCCGGGCAGCTCCTGTCCGTGCGGGATGCTCCGGTGGGGACCAGCGGCACCCCGGAGCACACGGAAGAAGACGGCTCCATCTACGAGATGGCCGACGACCCCGACGTCTGGGTACGGAGCCGGCCCTGTGCCCGCGATGCTCCCCGCAAGGAGATCTCCTCCGTCGCCATCATTTCGGGGGGCAGGGGGTACCGCAACTTCAGTGCCGAGCCGCAGCGTCGGGGCGGCGAGGCCGACAGCACCCTGCTCATCTGGCAGGTCCCGCTGATGCTATAGCCCCCCGGGGACCCCCTGCCCGGCGCCTACCTCAAAACCACCCATAAAGCTGCCGGGGGGTGGTTGTACCCCGGGTGTGGAACCCCTGTTTATTTTTTTTTTTAAGGAGAAACAGAAAAAAAAAAAAAAGGAAAAACTTAAAAGTGGACTTTTTTCCCCCCAAAACCAGCTTTGTGCATTGGGAGAGGGGAGTTTTTAACCATGGGAAATGGCGACCTCCCTGCGGGCTTTGGAGGCGCTGGGATTGTGCTGGGCTCTGGCCGAAGGCATCTGTGTGTATGCGTGTTAATATATATATAAATATATATAAATACGGTGTATATTATTACCTGTATAAAGAAGGAATCTGTATATATTGGGGCACTTGGAGATGCAGAAATAAAGCAGAGGTGTGAACATTCATCAGGTGCTGGCTGTGCTGAAATGGGGTTTGGCTAAAATAACCCTTTTTTTGGACTGTGAATTGAGGATTTTGGGGTACTGAAATCCCATGTTTCGGGAGCTGGTTTGGGGGTTTCCCACCGAGCCAGGGAGCTGTTTCTGCAGGGAAGGCAGGTTGGGATCTGCCAGAACTTCAGCCTGGAAATAAATCCCATAGGAGTAAATCCCATAGGAACCAGCGTGTTTCCATATGAGATCTTGTAACCCCGTTCAGCTTTTGAGCAGATGTTTTCCTTCTATCACTATTTCCTTCTATCCCTCTAGCTTTGGCGATAGCACCCCAATGGGTTGATACAATCCTCATGCTCTCAAAGTTCAACAGGAAACCCCAAGATTGCTTTGATTTGCCCAGAAATGGTGTGGGATGGAGGGGGGTAACGGGCAGAGGGAAGTGCCCTGTCTGCTGCCTCTCTGTCTGTGCCAGAGAAACCCAAGGCCAGGGAGGTGGAAAGTTGTCCGTGGACTAAATCAATTTATAATGCGATCCTCTAACTGGCTTCAATTTGATTTTCATTTGTAGCACTACAATTATCAGATTGATATTCCCGGCAACTCAACCTTGAAATGGGACAGCGAGGCTCGTGCTGCTGGCGAGCAGAGATTATCTGCCCTGGACCAATTTTTGAGTATTTTTCTAATTAGCCATAAAATGTGCTTTGCCTTTTTTTTCTTCCCCTCAAAGTCTTTTCTGATTAAGTTTTTTTTTCCCCATGTCAGCATCAAAGTGCAGCATGAATGGGGCTGGCCAAGTCCCATACCAGCCATGCAGCTGATGGAAACCAGTTTGACACTGGTGGAGAAGAGTGCCAATGAGGTTGTGGCTCTTTTCCCACTGTTTTTTCCTTTTTTTTTTTTTTTTTTTTTTTTTCCTTTCCAGTTTCAGTGCATTTGGGGTCAGCACGCAGCTGACCTCCAGGTCCTCCAGGGATTTTGCTGCATTGCGTGGATAGCAACAGGGAGCTCCTGCGCTATGCTGGGCAATTGCAACCCCACGGTTAAATCCCACTATATTTATATTGCAATGCTGTGTGCAATGCCAGCTGGGGAATTACCACGTATGTAGCAACAGGGTGGTATAGAAATCACTTGCAGGAGCCCAGGAGGTTATGGGGATGGTGGGTGGGCACCAGAGGAGATGCTCTTAACCCATCTGGGGATCCTGCAGCACCATAGATCACTTCAATGCACTAAATGTAAAATATTTCTAGGCATCTTTCTTCGTAAAATGCTTTTTGTAAGGCTTGAGCCTGCTCCCATTAATCCGAGTCGGTGATGGGTATCCCGCACCAAGACTCATCTTCCTAAGCTTTTTATTATTTACTATTATTCCCCTTTTTCTTCTCAACATCCTTTTCAATGATCGCTTTCTTCAGCCTCATTATCTTGCTCAGATGCTAATGTGCTGGGGCAGCCGGCATGCTTGTTGCAGGTGATGTTTGCAAACTCCCAGCAAATGCTTAAGCAGAAAGTTACCTTTAACAGCTGTGCCCCCAGAGTGAATGCTTTTCAAATTAAAACCCCAGGGCTCTGGGTTAGGGGAGATTTTGTGCTGCTCCTCTAATGCAAGCTCGCGGTGGATTGCTGTCCTTGTGCAGGGGTGCTGCGAGGGGCTGATGGGGGTGGCAGGGGTCCCGCTGATGCCATCCTATGGAGGACAAGAGAAGGTGGTTGCTGTGACAGCATGGCAAAAAAAAAAAAAAGGTATGGGAAAATATCAGCCTTCCCACGTGATGCTTTAATCCCTTCAGATTTGGAAGCCTGCACCTAAATCCTTGGCTCTTTTTCCATCCACAGGCATCTGGATTTATTCCTTCCCACCTTTCTCCTTCTCCATCCCTTTTGCTTTGTGCCAAGACCTGCCCAGACCCTGGCCACCGACGGACTTTGGCCCCCGTCTGCATTGCAATGAGCATGAAGACTAGCAGTTTTGCTAACTGCTGCCCTGCCAAAGCCCCACGAGAGGTTTAAAAGCTCCCCCTGCTTTGGTCTGGAAGGTGGCCAGCACTACGCAGCTTTCCCCGTGAGGGATGTCGGAGTCATGCTCTTGGTTACAGCTCCTGGCTGAAGGTCAGGGGATGAATTACGCACAGGCACACGTTTTGTCTGATGGAGCTGGGCAGAGGGACGTGGATATGCCAGGGGTGCAGACCCCTGGTGGGACTGGAGCTCGGCTGCCGGCTGGGGATGTGCTGCAGCCTTTGGGGTGAGCTCCTGCTGAAGGAAGAGGCTGGGGAGAGCTTTGGGGAGGTATTTTGGCCCCGCAGAGAGGAAATGTCCTGGGGGGGCTGGGGTTGTATCTCCTAGGGGATGCTCATGTGTCCCACGGGTGTCCTGGTGGCATCTCCTAGAGGCTCCCTGTTGCTCTGTCCCCAGGGTGTCCCTGCTGCCTCTCCCAGGGGACGGCCTGTTGTCACCTCCAGCTCCTTACCTCCCAGCTGCGGCTCCTCGGCCACCACCCTGCTTACCTTGCAATTAGCGAGTCATTAGGGAGTCGGGATGAGAAATTAATGACCATCTCCCCTAAATGAAGCTCCTCACTCTCCCTCTGGGCTCACTTTTAGGGCAAGCGCATAGGGAAGGAGCCTTGCATGGCTAGGAGGATGCTGGAACTGCAGGATTTGGGGCAAGGGATGAATTGGGTTGCTTTGTTCACCACCAGATGTTTTTGGGACGCTGGGCTGTGCGAATAGCAGCCGTGGCCTTGTTTCAGCCTGGGTATGGCTGCTGAGCACTTGTGCAATGTAAATGCAACTTGACAGGGCTGGGGAGGTCTTGGAGATGATCTGCGGCCAGGGTTTATTTTGGGGGGAGAGGAAGCAGCGTTGTGAACCCACGCTGTGGGGGCGGGTTGGGAAAGTGACAGCACCACTGAGGGACAGAGAACCTCAGCACTGGCTAACCAGCACAGAGGCTTCCTGCCCCTCCAAATTGCACTTTTTTTCTCATTTTCCTGCTAAACCTTACGGCATAAGGGGTCTTGTGGCTTTGAGTCTAAGGGAGATGCAAACTTCTTTTCCCAAGACAAATGACAGAGCAGCAGAAAACAAGTGAAGCCATTTCAATTCCATCACTTTTAATCAAGTGGTTTTGATGCCTCCTTTTTTTTTTTTTTTTTTTTTCCCCCTCCTCCTTGGTGACCTTCCTCAAGAAAAGGGCTTTCATCTGCAAGATGGGATGATGGGGGGGCACTTGTATTGGCAAGGGCTGGGGACATCAAAGGGTCCCCAGCTTCCTCCCTGGCAAGGCACAGAGGTGACTCTGCCCCGGGGACATGCTTTGGAGGAGAGTCTTTAAAAAAACATATATAAATCTATAATAATAATAACAAGCGGCGTGGGAGCCCCAGGGGGGAAGGAGCAAAGGAGAAATTGCTTTGAGCTGCAAAGGCAGGACTGCTCTGAAGACAGGCTCGCCTGAGACTTGGGAAGGGATGAGAAACCTGCCTTGAAAGGAGCAATTAAAAGAGGAAAGCAATTAACTTGCTGCAGCAGAGCAGGGTGCGTGAGCTGGGGCTGGGCGGTGAGGGCTGGGTGCTGCATCCCTCCTTGCTCTTCCCAGCCTGTGTATTTAGGAGCATTCAGCTCATACACCTCTCCGTTTAAATACCCGTATACGTGAACTGCTAGCAGAGCAAGCTTGCCACGACCCCCTTACTTTCACCCTGTGGCTTTGCACTGATGTTCCTTTGGATGCAGATGGAGCGAGCAAAGGCCTCCGCGCCGCTGCAGCGGGGAAGGAGGGCGGCGTTCCCCCGCGCTGAATTTGGGGTCTCTCTGGAGGTGCGTGGTTATTAAGTTCTGAGCTGCTGGCAGCTGAGGAGGCGAGGTGGCCGGAGGGATTTTGGTGTGGAAATTATTCCATCAAACGCAACAAGTGGCTGCCGGAGCAGGATGAAAGCAAGCTTTGCTCGGAAATAAATACTCGACAAAGCAGACCTGCTCTGTGAGTGATTTCCTTGCTGCTGCAAGTCCCCCAGGCTCAGCGCTGGCATTGATGTCTCCCCTGACAAAATCCCCTAGCAAGGGGGCACCCTGGGCAAGGGGAAAAGAAAGAAAAGGAAGAAAGGGGAATTCAGAGCATCTTATTTCTTTCAACGAGGACCAAGCACAGCACCCGTCCCCCCAGCCATGCCCCGTGCTCCAGCAGTGCTGCTTGAATGCAGTTAGAGTTCAGTTCTGCTTGATGTGCAGGCAGGGGGTCTGTCTCCCCTCAGGGCAGGAGAGGCTCCAATTTGCCCCTGTGCTTTTGCTTTGGGGGATGTAACCCCAACCCTTTATTTCAAGGGATCTGCTGGCATTGAGCAGATCTTAATTACAGCAATAAATTAATTTCAGCTTGGGTTCGGGGTGTTTTTTTCGGCAGTCCCTTTTCCTCTGTCATGCTCATGGACTTTGCATCTGGACAAGTGTTTGAGCTGGGAGCTGGTACATCTATAATTATTATACATTTATGCACGTGCCCTATTTGGGCTCAATTCCTCTAGAATTTGCCCAAGTGAAGGCAAATCCTTCCACATCGGGCCCTGAACCCCTTTGCAGCAGCCCCCGGCTCGCACTCCGGTTGCAGGGACGCTGGCAGGCATGCTCCCTATGGAAAGCAGGGATTTGGAGCAGCTTACATGGGAATCAGCTGTTAAAATATATATATGTATATAAAAGGATAGCTGAAGAGTGGTTACACATGTACAGCAGTGATAGAGAGGTTTATGCAGCACCACCTCCTCCTATGGATATCAACATATAGACATCCCACGGTTGTAATGCGTGCCTAACAAATGAACGGGCTGGCAGTTGTCATATGCAGGCAGGAAAAAGGCTCAGAGAGGCTTGTTTAGCTGGGGAAAAAAAAAAAAAAAATTGCTTTTTGTTGATTGTTGGAATCGGGGCTCTCCTGGGTAGGATAAGATCGCATTTTCTTTCTTCTTCCTCATCCTCGGTCTTTTAAAAATAGGTTGAGAAATTGCTGCTCTGTTATCTGTGGAGGGGATCAGGCAGCCAGTGACAACCCTGCTAAGGGGGAGCTGGTGCCAAGCTATTGCCAGGTGCAGGAAGAGCAAATATTTGCTTGTCTCTGGCCTCCACATGGCCCAATCCTGCTCTGACTCACCCCCTGGGGCAGCAAGGCTGGAGATGGTCACGGTCCTGCAAGCACTATGGTTGCAAACACATGGGGTCGGCTGCAGGAGGACACTGGGGGCTTTACAATGCCCCCATCAAAATAAAAACCTCCTGCAAAACTTGCAGTCATGCAAAATTCCCAGGCCAGGTCAGGAAAGCTGCAGCATCACTGATTTGCCTGTCTGGGGTGGAGGGGGTTGCAAATCTTTGGGGTGGCCCCATGGTCACAGCCCCATCCCTGACGCCCGTTTTTGTCCTCCCCCCCAACCCCCGCAAACCTCTGCCAGCACCTTCCCACAGTAACTCAGACGGCAATGATTAGCCAAATAAAATTTCCATCTGTTGAGGACTTTCTGGGAGTTATTACCAGCAATAAAACTGATGCGCGGCGAATGATGTATCCGAGGGGGTAAGTGCCTTCCATTACCAGCAAAAGTGACTTTTAAATAAGGTTACAGACTTCCTTATTAGCCTGCCCAAACCCCTGGGAGCAGCATCCCACGGGAAAATCTGTGCTAGGGAATGGCTCTCCTGGCAGAGTTCATTGAGGCAGGAGGTTTTCAGGTTGGTGCCTGGGTGCTGCTGCACTTTCAGGGCCCCCCAGGATGCAGTTTTCCTGCAGGTGGTGCAGCACATGCACCAGATTTTTGGCAGCCCAGCTGTGCTTGGGGACTTGCAAACCTGCCGGCGTGCTGTGCTCTGTCCCTAAATCTGCTTCCCTTCCAGAGACGCCAAGGAGCTGGTGTCCTTCACCCAGCCTCTTTGCTTATCTGCCCTGATTGAAGCTAGCGAGGCTGGACGTGCAAAGCAGAGGGTTAACCACTGTGCTTCTGCTGCTCTTTGGAGGCAGGCACGGCTGGGATCAGCAGGGAAATGGCTGCAGCTGGAAAGAGATGGGATGCAGAGCTGTGCCTTACTGCTTCAACGAGATTTTCCAATCTGGTGCTTGCTCCAAACGAGCTGGCGGCAAAGCACGATGCCCCAAAAGGGCAACTGGAGGCTTTGGGGTGGGCTGCCCAAACCTCTTCCAGGGAGGAGGCAGCGTTTGCACGCAGAGGGATGGGTGCCAACGTGCAAAGCTCATTGCAGGTGGATGCCTCCATGCTTAAAGCAGCTGTACTGCGGGGGGGCTTTCTGCCTTGCAACAAGACTGGGATGGTTCAAGCCGCAGCTGCATTTCTGGCTGATTTTCCCTGGCACGTGCGGCCGGCTGCATTGCAAACGCTGCAGCATTCAAGCCGTGCCCAGGTTGCGCTGCTGCAGGGGGTCAGCCCAGGAGCATCACTTGTAAAAACGGCCGTGTTTGCACAAAAAGATTCAGCTAAACAAAGCGGCGGGGGGGACCGATAGAGAGCAGCGGGATGGAGCTGCCTCCCGCAGCTAACAGGCAATATTCGTGCCCTCTTAATTCCTACAAGTGAATTTTCTTGGCAATTTTGAAAGATTAAACCCAACCGAACAGCAGGTAATAATCCAAATGCTGTTGAATGCTTAACGAGACGGGGGCCAGCTGCATCCTCAGGAGCATCCCAGGTTTGTGCGAGGCAGGGCTGGGCTTGGTGGCTGCTCCAGCCACTGCAGCCCCCCTGCACCTCACCTCCAGAGCAAAGGAGCTGGGGGGCAGCTCACCCCAAGCTTGCAAAGATGAGGATGCTTCTTATTGCTTGAGCTGTAGCAGTGAAGGGGAGTGATTTCCAGCTCCTCACCTCTCTTCTTTTACCTTTGCAATTGCTGAAGGGCAAAGACTGCAGCAGTGGGGCAGGGAGGTGTAGCTGAAGCTGGGGGTATGGCAAGGGTGACAGCTAAGGGGCAGGTGATTTGGAGGGACCCTGGCTTGGGGGGTGTTTTTGCAACGTGGAGGTGGCATAGGCAATGAGCTGTGTGCACGGGGGTAGGGCATGTGCTTGCAAAACCACACTGCAGCCTCGGAGCTGGGTCTGCATGGTTTTGGCTGCCAGCTCGGCATGCAGCTTGGCAGACATCGCCCTCAGGCCCCACTCAGAGTGCTCAGATTACCCTGAAACTCAATTTTTCCTTCTCCTTCCAGCCAGGCTTGGCTTTCCCCAAAGGAGCAGGGTCCTTCCCCAAATGCCTTGTTTCCTTCAGCTATGTGCATTGCTCTTGTTGGAGCTCAGAGCGGTGCTTTGGGCTCAGTCCCAGCTGGGGTTGGGGTTTTAACCCCCAGATGGGTGCTGGGGCAGCGTGACTCCACCTGGCAGCAACACCAGCAAGGGATGGGGAAGAGCAAAAAGGGGTAACAAGCCTCGAGTCTTCGACTGGCAAACCTCTGCCTACCTGCCTCACGTCTCCCTGCGAGCTGTCAGCCCCGCTCATAGCATCCCCAGCCTGGGATTTATCATAGCTTTAGCACGGTCGTGGCACACAAACAACTCTTGATGGTGCTTCCCATCACCATGCCCCCAACATTTCCAAGGCAATTTTATTATTATTTTTTTCAATAATTTACCTCCTGGTGGGCAAAGGAGGGTGCATGGATGTGCATAGCTGAGGGGTGCCACAGGGCTCACTGGGCCTACATGAAGCTGCGAGGACTGGGCACTGGTGGGGCTGCAAGGGGCAATTCGGGGCTGCAGGGGGCACGGGGTCGCCGTTAGCTGCACCAAAGGCTGGGTGGGTTTTGCTAAAAGCTGCTTTGCAGATGGACACCAGGCACCTTTCCTGCACGCCTTTGCAGCTCTTGCTGGCATCTGTGCCTGCTGCTAGGGTTAAAGCAAGGCGAAGAGCAGCTTGCACAGGGTGAGCGTGCCCTCCTAGTGCTGATAGCCACCAAAGCCGGCCGCAGGCATCGCCGGCAGCAAACGCTTTGGCTCGGCTTCCCCCCAACGAGCCGCAGACAAATTACTGATGCAAACTATCCCCTGTGGCATCTTTGCCTTACAGAGCAGGCAGGGAAGCTAGCGGCCCGCCGGGCTGCAGCTTTCGCTATCAAAGCCTTGCTACGTGGCTCTGGCACAGAGAGCAGTCGGTCCTGGGAGCGATGATAAAAAGCCTCCCGAAATCTGTGTTAGTTCGCAAGCTTCTCCTCTCGGCTCTGCCCCCAGGGACCCGGTGAGTGCGAGACATCAAATACAGCGGCGGAGAGGAGCAAAGCAGTGGAAATAAGCTCCTGTGAAGGCAGCTGAGGCTGAGTTCAGGTTCAGTCGGCCTCAGTCAGCTCAGCCACAGCCTTTCCAAGTGAAGCTCCGTAAGCACTGGCAGATCCACCACAAGACCAGGGCTCCGGGCACTAAATCCTGCTTTTTTTTTTCCCCCACTTTTATTTATTTATTTTTTTTTTTCAGGGCATGCTCCGCTGCGGGTGATATAAATACTGGCTAATTGCCTCTGCCAAACGCAATGCTAGCAAGCACGGTACCCAAGCCTTAATGAAGCGTTTAACCCCGAAGCAGCGGGACGGACCTGACCTCTGCTTCCAGTTGACTTCTGCCGCGAACGCGGCATCGAAGGAGCATCTTCAGCACGAGCCCGGCTGCCAGCTCTGCTCCTGTTGCTTGCCATTGATTTGTGGAGACACCGTGCTGCTGCAAACACCCCCCCGCAGCTGCCCTGATTTCGGTCGCTGATGGGTGTGGAGGGGAGGGGGGAACAAGGTCCCACCACGTGCACTCGGGGTTTGTTCCCCTGGCTCTCCGGCCTCGGTTAGAGTTGGTTTTGCAGCCCCGTAACAGGCTCTGAGGGAGGGATGGAGGTGCAGGGCTGGTGGGGTCATCCCCGCCCAGGCGTTTTGGGGAGCCCCACGTTGCGCTGACCGGCCACTTCGCAAAGCCAAGGGCTTGGCTGAACGCTTGGTGTTGGAAGCAGTCACCTTGATTTGGGAGGAAAGGAAGCAAAACACTTGAGAAACGTCAAAACACAGGCTGTTCAACGGTGATTTGCTAAACTAACAATTTGGGCTGCAAGAAGAGCCGTGATTGCCCTCTTCAGCTCTCTTGGATGGGTTTGTTTTTCCTCCTGGCTCCACGCCCTCCAGCAACATTTTGGGTTCCAATTCCTTTCCTCGGAAGCTGTAGAGGGGAGGTGCTGGCAGCCTCCGGGATGCTCTCACCGGGGACATTTCCCCACATTTTAGCACTGCCCCAGCACGGCTTGGGGTACCCCCCCATTGGCATGAAGCAACTGGTAATTGCGCTGGCGCGGACAGGAGCGGCTGCAACCCAACGGGATGCAAATCCACCCCGAGGGCCCTTCTGGCATAAGTTAGCCCCAAATGAGGTTTCCCCGCTCTCGTGCCTGCTCACAACGTGCTGGCTTGCTGACACAGGGGCTGACCTCCCGCATTCAGCTCGGCAGGCAGCGGCGCCTTGCCTGTAGCCACTGTTGAGCGCAGGATTGCCGTAGGCACCACGCCAGGCTCTGGCATTGGGTCGGCGGGTTAATTTTAGGGCAACCCTTGCCCCTGGCTGGAGCAGGGCTACCAGGACCCGCTGTCTAGCACGTCATTTGATAGCCACGCGGCGTCCTTTCCAACGCCCCGCTCACTGATATCAGGTGCCATAAAATTGCACTTAAATGCTTTCAACGTTTCACCCTGGCACTGCTCAGCTGCTTGTTTGCCCGTTCATGCTGACAAACAAGACTAGTCTGCATCCAGCCAATTTCATGGTCTGATTCCTGCGCACTAGCATAATACAATAGTGTCCTGGCTAAAAATAATGCAACGTGCACTGTATTAAAGGCTGATTCATGATGTCTCTATGAAGCAGTTGCTCTGTTACCTTCGCAGGCAGGGGGTGGAGAATCATGCCGTAGCTGAAGCGTGACTGCATGCAGCTCGTGCTTTTTCGGCAGTGATACAGGGATGCTGAGCAGGAGTCCAAGGGCTGTCCTGCCTCTGGCTGCTTTTTTGAAGGATGCATCTGCAATGCAAACACCTTTTGGTCACCCTGCACAGTGCTGGCAGGGCTGGTGGGCATGCAGGGAGCGTTGGATGTGAGACACTGCTATGGGAGCTGGAGTTTCCCCTTCCTGGGGTAGGATATTAGGCAGATGTCTTAATCAGGCAACATTGTTTGCGGGAGCTGGACCTCTGCACGCATTGCTATTCCTGGTGCGAGGGCTGTGCCAGCAAAAGTTGCCAAGAGGAGAAGTTGGGTGAGCTGAGAAGTAGCTGCTGTGGCTTGGCATCACGGGGCTGGGAGGCATGGGGGGAGAACAGCTGAGGCTGGAAGGGCCCTCTGAAGATCATCTAGTCCAAGCCCCTGGCAGAGCAGGATCACCTAGAACCTTGCGCAGGATTAACCCCACATGGGTCATTGCGCTTGTGGATGGCAGTGACTGGGACCAGTAAGGCTGGAGAACTGGTCTGAAGAGTCCAGGGGCTACTCCATGCTTGCTGAGCTTGCAGCCATACCCCCAAACACGGCTCCGTCATATCTGAAATCCACCCCAGCTGGGGAACTGCAGCTTCCCCGGCTAATGAGGCTTGGTGAGCTCCTCGTACCCCTGGAGAGGAGGGAAGAGCCGTCAAGAATTTATTAGCCTAATTACATTTTCCTAATGCAGTTGACCCCAGCCGCACAGCGGAGCGCTTATCAAAGCTGCGATCTCCTGGACATTATTGGACTCTTAATAGGAGTCAGCTGGCTGCTGCTCCTCCTCGGGCTGGATGCGGCCCTTCCTGGCAGCTCAGGACCATGGCTGCAGCAGCGGGTTTGCTTCTGCACCGCAGTGCTGGGCACGAGGGCTGCGAAGCCTGGGGGGCTGCAGGGAGCAAGGAAGGGGATGCTTGAGGTTGGGGAGGGCGAGCTGGATGGGATGGGGACAGCGGTGCATGGCGGAGGGGGAAAGACGCACACCGGGATGTGGTTTGTGGTCAGATCCCCGCTGCCAGCTCAGGGCAGCACGCTGGATGCGAGCCGTCCTAATAGGATTGCGGGCGGCAAGGGAAAAAGTGCTCTTGCAGCAGCCTCTCATGGAAACAAGGCTTAAACGCTCTTTGTGCTGGAGCTTTTTGAAGTCCTTGTCAAAACGACAATTTTCAGGTTGTTAGCCTGAAACCCCCCTCTGACAAACCCGAATCTGTCAAGTGGCCGCATCCTTCCCAAGCCGCCTCGGCAAAGCTGTTGTCATCTGCAGCAAAGCTCAGGGGTCTTGTAGGGTATGCCGGCTCTGGAGCCCAAACCCTGCACCCACAAGGGGGGTGGGGGGGTGGGGGAGGCTCGATGGCCCCAAAACTGTGACTCAGCTGCGTTGGAGTGATTTGATGTGCAGGCAGAGTGCGGCTGGCTAACCTTCCCCCCCAAGCCCTGCTGCCCAACTGGGGGTTATTTTGATGAGCAAGGTCTGCCCCATGCTGCCAGCCTGCCCAAAACATAGTGAACAGCCCCAAAATCTCAGCCTGTGGGGCTGGGGGCTGCAGTACCTGCACGGCGATATCTCAGCTTGGCTCCCCTGTAGCTCCCCGTGTGGGGCACGGGGCATTTCCGACTGTAAATGTATCCCCACGTCTGCAGCCAATGCAGGGAAATCATTTTATTATTATTTTTAATCTGCTGACTGGTTTTTGGGGGCTTAACACAGCAACACTGCCTGCCTGGCTCAGTTTCAGGTTCCCTGACAGGCTGTAATCTGTTCTTCTCCAAACAACTGTCAGTCTCTGAAATGGCATGGAACAGACAGCTGCAACTTGCTGAGAGCTCTTTCACCCCGAGATGGGGGACGTGGGCTGTGCATGTGACGGGAGCCCCCCCAAAGTGTGTCCTGGTGGTCCCTGGTGTGGCAGTGATGCTGGCCAAGCTGTTCTTCCCATCCAGAGCCTTTTTGGGGCCAAGGTGCCCATGGATTTGGGATTCGCCCACCTTCACCTTGCAACAATTCTGCTGCACAGCATGGGTGTGGGGCATCACCTCTGAGAATGGTTTTTTCTCCCTTTTTTTCCCCCAAAGTGTGTTGTTGGGAAGGAAAATTGAAGTCTTGCAGAGCGCCAATGCCCAAGAGCATCCAGTTCCCACTGCCCAGTGGGTGTTTAATGGTTTATAAGGGCTTTTTTGGGGGCAGAACTTTGGTTTTGGTAGGTAGACACTGTATGGAAGCCCAGCTCCGGGCTGCAGGGTGCGTGCATCTAGCTGAATCCCTTCTGGCTTGCCAAGAAACCCCCTCCTGCTCCCAGATACCTCGCTGGCTTGGTGCTCTGGACACAGTCCCAGCACAAGCAGGCTGCAGCTCTGCAGGATGGCCAGGAATGAAGAAATCTTCCACCTGCAGCCCCTCGAGATCTCCTCCCACTCATGCCAGAAATCTGGGGCTGAAATGAAGCAACGGGGGCAGGGGGAAGCACAGAGGAGCAGGGCTGGTGGCAGGATGAGGCCCTGGGGGCTGCAGGGTGTGCGGGGATGCTCCAGTCCCTGCTCGTGCAGGAGGCACGGGCATGCCACGTTTTCATGATGGGCAGCTGCTTCATCCTTCCCAGGCTATTTTTGTCTTGTTCCTTAAGCAAATGTTATTTAAATTGCTTCCTCCAGGCCAGTTTACTCCTGTCTTTATTTCCCTGTCACTCTGATCTGCCTTTAAACTGGCTTTAAGGCTGGTGGCTACCCGAGCTTAAACTCTCCCGAAGGCTTATCCCTCCCGCCCTCGAATTTTGACAGCCCTTTCAAGGCACGCAACCACTCCGTGTCTCTTTCTTTCCCAGATAATGAGATTAATTACAACCAGCTATGTGTTCTCCGCAATGCTTTTGGAGGAACCGCTTATGTATTTTGACTGCTTTGCTTTCCTGTCCCCTCTCTTTTTGTCTTTGCGCGCCTTAATAGTTCTGTCCGCAGTCTAATTAGCACTCAGGGGGTAATTGGGGCTGGTGCTTTGGAGGCGATGGTGGTGTAAACCTACAAGGCTGGTACATGGGGTAGTGAGGCAATTTTGTAAATGGGCGCTGAGCAAACGGCCCTTGCCGTGCTGCCGAAGGGATGCTGGCGAGGTGGAAAAACCGACCCACAGCGGTGCTGTTCCCAATTGTCTTAATTGAGCTACAGGGCCACGTAGCACATTTGTCCCCTCCGAACCCTGATATTTGCAGCGCAGAGGAGCCCTGCTTTCTGCCCTGTCCTTGCGCACCTTAGGGCACTGATGGCAGTGGTGATTGCCGGCTTCTCGTTAGGGCTCGAGCCCGGGACATTTCTCCTCTTGTTGCCAGCATCAAAGCTGCATGCAGCTGGGGAGGAGGTTAGCCGGTCCGTCCGTAATTACAGGGCCAGAGCCCATGTGAACTTCAAACCATTAGTCTAATTTGACTATCTAACAAGGAGCTGTGATGTTTTATGCATGGCGCCTAATTTTACCCTCGCAATCTCCTGCTATATTTAACATCATTAATCATTGATTCCCATGGGGTTGGAACCCTGATTAGTGTCAGATGTATTATGGGAGGAAAGGGATTTAAAATAAACCCCCTTTCCGTTCTCCTGGGGGAGATGAAGCCGGTTCACCAGCGTGGAGCTGCCAGTCCTTGCCTAGGTTGAGCCTGCAGAAGTGGCTGGAAGAAAATGCCATTCTCAATGCCATTATCTGGGGGGGGGGAATAAAAATAAAAATCAAGAACATGAAAGGCAGGGGGACGAAAGAGCAAGAGCTGGGCAATGCACGCAGGCATCACAAGCCAGCGGGGCTGCTGCTGCGAGGAGATGGGCTGGGAGATGAGCCCTTGCTCCAGCACAGCATGGCTCATCTCCCCGACCGTGCCTCGCTAATTAAACACGGCTCCCGCAGATGTGAGATGGCGCCGGCTCCTCGCAGGTAGAGCTTGCAGAGCTGGAGGGCATCCAAGAGAAGAGGCACGAGCTGAGCCGTGGCTGCTTTTTTTCCACAGCCACCCTGTCTGCTCCCAGGGCGCTGGCGGGACGTTTTCCCCTTCTTCGCTCCCTGCCCGAATCTTATTAGCTCTGTTTACATGGCAGGGATGTCAAGCGATTAATTTTTAATGGCTTGGTTTATTGCGTGTTTGAACGGTTTATTGAGTAATTCCCACATTTAAGTGATTAATTCCCCAGAGTTGGGAGCGACTGGTTAGTTTTACATTAATCAGGCCGTCTGCATGCCAAGGGAGGGACAATCGATCAATCCCCAGTGCCAGCAAAAGTGATGTTAAAATACCTCAAGGTGCAACGAGGTTAAGGGAAAGGAGTAATTAAGGCTCCACGTCCCCTTTGCAAAACCTGGTGCCCGGCCAACAGCTGGTCTCTCCACTCCGTCCTCCTGTTCCCAAAGCAAAACAAACCCCGCTAATTAATTTGGAGGCTTGTTGGAGTCCCAGCTCTTGTAGCTCTGCAGGGTTTTATAGGGTTGAGAGTGATTTGGAGTGAGAAACGTGCACAGGGAAGATGTTGGGCTATGTGCAAACATGGCAGAAAGGGAGGGTGCAGTGATGTGCAAGACACCACGTAGTCACTCCTCTCCACCCAGTGCTACTTTCAGAGCCTCCAAAGGCTGAGCTGAGACTGATGCAAAACCCCTTCAAGGTGAGGTGTTTGATGCTGGCTCACGGGACGGGCAGCCACCACCACCTGCAAGGATCTGCTCTGCCCAGATGCTCCTGGGGGTAGGCAAACAGCTCGGATGGTGGGAAGCTTGGGGAGACACCAAAGGCAGGTCAGGGCACAGGGGGTTCCCCAGGCAGTCCACCAGACCTGGTGCTTTCCCTCCATTCACCCAGCAATGAGACCTGGCTGGCGTCCCGGAGCTTCCTGCACCTTGCGGAGTCACCCAGCTCCCACTTTGCTCCACCACGTTTGGCCCGAGGGCCTTGTTTCCCGGTCCTTCCCACCCTTTTAGCTCCATCCCCTGCTGTTCAGCATCAGGGCACCTCTCTCCTTTCCCGCACATCATTTTTAACCCAAGCACTGGAAAACCCACCTGTGAAGGAGGTGGGAAGGGAGCAGACAGGTGTTGTGCAGCAAATCCCGGGCTGCTGCAAGAGCTGCCGGGCTGGCAAATAAAATAAATGAAGCACTTTTTATTTATTTATTTATAATTTTTTTTTTTTACACGTCCGCATGGAAAAGGAGCTGTTTGCTGCCAGCCAGGCAGATGCAAGCTGCTAATGATGGCTCCCGATGGCGCAGGGAGCTGCTGTCTCCTGCCTCATCAAAGCGGGCGGTGGCGAGCTCGGCTCCGCCGAGGTATTTTTAGCAAAGGCTTTGCGCTCGCACTACGACTCGAGACGTGCATCTTTGCCCCCCGAGAGAGCAACAAAGCTGGTTTTTTTTGCAAAGGGTAGGTGGAGATCAATGCCTTAATGGTTAAAAAAAAAAAAAAAGGGCTTGGAGGGCCCTACCCCTACACTGTGCAAGGGCTGTGTTGGAAATGCAGTTTTGCCACCTGGTACAGGAAGACGGAGGGATGGTTTTTGTCATTTCCAGCAAGGACATAATTGTTGGTTTGGGGAGCGGTGAGTACAGCAAAGCCTCCTGATTCCTCCCTCTTCAAATCACCAGGTTATCATCTCCTTAAGACTTCGCTTTTCCTCTTCTCTGCTCCTGCCTTGTGCGGCCAGGCTTTCCCTGGATGGGGAGTGGAGCAGGGATTTATGGGGTGTGGAGCGATACTTTCACTCCCACCTGGAGCCTTTACAAAGCGATGTTCAGCCTTTAGAGCAAAACAGAGGAAACCCTGGTGATTTTATGAGGTGCACAAAATGAATTGAACTGCATGGAAGAAATCCTTCTCTTTTTGCTGTTACTGTCAGCAGCTGGGGCCAGGTCACCCACTTGTTTATTTAAGCACTGGGAAAGGCTGATACATCTTGCTCCAGGCTTGAAAATTCATCCCCATTAGCATCTCTGCTCTTGTTTGAACAGTCTGCAGCAGCAGTTAATAGTGCTGGCATTGATGGTGTGACTGTAACTCATCAAGGGACTGGCTGCACGAGTGCTCTGCAAGCAAATGTGCTTCCAGCCGGAATCAGATGCAACCTCCTTGCCCCAAATCTGCTGCTTTTGACCCCATTTTGGCACTGTGGCTTGGCCCCATTGTGTTCTTGCTTGGTTCATGGCCAGGGTCTTCCTGCTGTGACATCCTGTGTGCATTGTGGGGATGCACCTGGGGACACGCATGTTGCAATGGGATCCTGCATACAGCTGGGTGCTGCTTTGCCACCAGAATGCTCCATTACCCATTTCCTGCAAAACCATCCCAAATCGGGAGCACCGAGCCTTGTGGCTTGTGGCTAGCACGCAAGTCCTGGACTTGCATTTAGCAAAATGCACGTGGAAATAACCCATGTTGTGTTGCTCCAGTGCACAGGCATGTAGTAAACTGGGCAGAGCACAGAGCACTTGGCAGCATTCTCGATCTCAGACCACAGGGGCGAGACACAGAAAGGGTGTTCAGCCTTCAGTGGGAGGCTTCAGCGCTCTTGCAGTGCCAGGTTCAGCAGGGAAGGCTTGGCTTGGGGGAGAAAAGGGAGGGAAAAAATAATAAAAATCCCTTGCAATTTCTCCAGGGAAGGAAAAAAGAGAAGGAGGGAAGAGTGGAGGAAAAACATTAGCAAAACAAGGGATGGAATCACATCCTCCCAAAGCACAGATGGTGCAATTAGAGGACAGATCCTTCGCTGAAGATGATGCCACTCAAGGAAAGCAAACAGTCCTGTGGGGGGTCCTTTCTCTTCTTTAAAATGCTGCCAGCAGCATGTAATTCCTTGATGGAAATTGTATATTTAAGTACTTAGGACAGTTACAGAGGACACGGCCAAGAGAAATGAATTATTTTGCCCTAAAATGTTCAATGTGGCTGCAGAAAACTCTGTCCTCCTGCTTATCCACCAGGTCCAGACCTGTCCCCGTTGTGGTGATGCTCTGAGCTTGTTATGCCTCCACCCTGATGGTTTGCAAGAGGAGAAAACCCCATAGCAGGCTTTGCATCCCTACAATGCACCTGGATCGTTTTGCCTTTTTTTCCTCCTTTTTCCCCACAAATTTGGGTAGCCAGTCCTGGTGCACAGGGTGCTGGGTGGGGATGCAAGGGGAGGGCAATGCTTCCTTGGGGTGCACCACGCAAACAGAGAGCAGAGATGGGCCCCTGCAGGTGATTTCAGGAGGGCAAAACCCAAGGAAAACAGAGCATCTCCACCCAAATGAAAGCCTGCAGGTGGATTTGGGGTCCGGGGTTGCAGCTCCACCTCCCCTCTCGCCTCTTCACGGGTTGCTGATTCGGGCTCTGGAGACCAGAAACAATTTCCAAACGCTTTAAATTAAGCACTTCTTATATGAGAGTTTAATTACCACATTATAGGACAGTTACTGGGCATTAGGATTTTTTTAAATAATTATTAATATCACATTAAACAATGAATTATCGCGAACAATTAGAATTAATTACATTTCTCCAAGTTAATTAAATTATTCCTATAGCAGGGAGATGAGTCTGTTCCACCATAAAAATTAGTGTCCCTAATGGGAGTTGAATAACATGTCACTGGCAGGAGCTGGGATGGGTTTGGTGCTCCCCGATTTCGTGTCTTGGCTCTTTTCCTGCTCATCCCAGTCATATTCCCATGTCATCCCAGTGTCCTGCCGGTGTGGACTTGGAGAAGGGTTGTTTTTTTTTCCAGCTCTTTCACCAAGAAAACATTAAAAGCTGCTGTCTCCGCTGAGTTTCATAGGAAAGGGGATTTTTTTGGCAAATGACGATTTTAACTGAGCTGCTGGATGCAGGGCGTGAGCAGAAGTGCAGAGAGCAGAAGCAGGAGCAGAGCAGCAGTCCATGGGAACACGTTTGCAGCCCCAAACACCCCTAATTTGGGCAGATTGACCCCACACGTAACACAGGCTTGGATTTTCCCAGCCCAGCCTTGCTTTGGACAACTGCTCTTCACCAGAATGCCCTGGGGGTATTTGGGGAGGCTCAAAACTCCCCACAAAAACAATTTCCTGTTGCAGGAGCACGGCCACATTGCACCCCTGGCCCCTGCCTTGCACTGGCTCGTGCGCCCTTGCAGAGGCTTTGCTTCCTGTTACATGCACTAACTCAATTAAAACCCCAATTTATGTCCTGCTTGCGTTGTTCAGGGGGAAACCTGCCTTTGCTGCACCTCCTTGCAGAGCACGCGCATGTGCTGGGATAAACCCATTTGACCTTCCCCGCTCTTGGCCATAATGACAGTTATCCTCCATCATCGCTTGGAAATAACTCGCCGTCATTACGTGCCTTCTTGCAATTTTCCCCCATTTACCCGATGGGCTGGCTGGGCGTGGATGGGATGTAATGGCTTTATTTTATTTTATTTTATTTTTCTCTCTTCCATGGCTCATGTAGGGCAGCGGAGGTTGCTTAACCCTTTGTGGGCCCGCAGGGTTTGCAATTTCCATCCCATAACGTGATGCTCTGGCTCTTCCCACCCCACTCCACCATCAAATTCTGCTGTTTTGTTTCTTACCCCCCGCCCTGAGTGTATTTACTTCAAGGGCTTTCTTGGTGAATGACTTGCTTGAAGTCGCTCCTGGATTTGCCCCATCTGTAATGTTCCCATTACGCAGACAAGGGGAAAGAAAAAAAATAAAAAAGTGCCTTCCCAAAAGGCACATAAATGCTGAAAATCTCACTCATTGAACTCATAAAGTGATCCAGCAAAGCACTTAAGCACCTCCGTGGTGATGCTAATGCCGCTGCTGCAATTAGCAAGGACTAAATACATAAATTGCTGCTGGATCTGGCCACTGTCCCCTCTCCGCTGCTCCACTTGCTGAATTACAGCTGCCCAAAAATGAAGCCGCTCTCCTGAGCGGGAACAGGAGCACATCTTCATGCCCAAGAGCAAGGCTGCCCTTGTTTTACAGCCTGACCTATTTGTTTCCTTCTGTTGAACAAGGCGAGCATCGTGCTCCTATTTACGTCGGTGTCACTGAGGCGGTGACACGAGTCGGAGCCAGCCTGGGGAAATGAAAAAAAAAAATCTCTGTTAATAAAGTGCCGGGCATGCTTGGTTGGCAAATGTTGGCTTTAATTCAGCAAAACATAGCAATATGGTATTTTTTATTTCACGAAGGGGGGGTAGGTGGGTTGCAATGCAGCAGGGAGGGAGAAAAAATTATTTTATTTTATGCAAGAAAATTCCTTAGATTTCTGGCTCCCCTTTGTAGTGGTGAGATTGTGGGGGGAAAGCACGCTGCCTGTTAGGCTCCCTGCACAGTTCCCTGCTTTATCCCCATTTAGGCTCGATTTGTCCCTTTGCTGTGCTGGGCGCCTTGAATTTGTGTGCTGTGCTCTCCTAGACCTGACAGCTGAAATACTGGGGAAAGGAGCTGCTGAACGCTGACCTCCCTGATCCCTGCACCAACCGGAGGAGCTGGGCCAGGTTCAGGTGCTGGGTTTGAACTCTGCAGGAGCCAGAAATCCTCCATGGGGCGTCAGCAAAAAGTAGGGCGTGGGTCCTACTGCAAAGCAGCTGAGCTTCGCACCTTCCCCTTGGTCTTCCTATTTCCCTCGTGGTGTTTTTTTTTTGTCATTTCCTCCTGGTTTTTGCACCACCCCCCTGATTCTACAGGCAGCCTGGGGTAGGGGCTGCAGCTCGTTGCCCCCAGCTGTGGCCATCACCTGCGGCTCGCTGGGAGCACCAGCCGGCTCCACAGCTGGGCGGGTGGCAGAGGCTCTTCCTACTGGTGCTCTGGAGCTTTTTATTCCCCAAAATTCACAGTGTGTGCTGTTTTGGGAGAGATAAGAGGTAGAGTGTAGCCCCAGCCTGCTTTACCCTGTGCCCTGGAGGAGACAAAGTCCTGGCGTGCTGCATTTTGGAGAGGGGAAGCTGAGGCCTTCACCCACGGGAGCCTCCCAAGCATGTGGATTCCTGGTAAGTTCCTCAAAAAAACAAACAAACAAAAAAAACAAAAAAAAAAAACTAATGCTATGTAGGCCTGGGGTCTTTTGGAGAGTTTTGGGAGTGGGGATTTTCTTTTTTTTAAAAATTTTTTTTTTTGTACAAAGATGAATTTGAGAGAGGGGTCTGTGCTCTGCAGGGCCTTTGGAGAAGGTGAAGGTGAGGAAGGAGGGTGTGCTTTGATCCTTACCTTACTGGGATGGTTTTTGCATTGCCTGTACCTCCTGCTGCCTTCCAGTGCCTACAGCTGCTGGTGGTGGGGTTGTTTTTAGCATTAAAGCATTAAATGTAGAGAAAGGGCAGTAGCAATCAGCACTGGAGGGCTTCCTCAGGGGTGGGGCTGACCCTGTTCTTTGCAGCAGTAAAGCTGCATTGCTTCACTGGCAGGTGCCAAACTTGGGGCACTGGGCTGTGAGGTGGGGAATGCCACTCGGCCTTCACTTTTGACCTCAGATCTCGAGGGAACATCGGGTCCCGTGGTGCTCAGTGCCCCTCGGCCTCATCCTGCAGCCTTGCTATGCTTTCAGGGCTCCAACAGGTGAGCACCAGCTCTCCCATGCCCTGCTTCTGGTGCCTTGCAGCAGCCCAGACCTGCCATGCATGCAGAAAAAACCTGCAGCAATTGGGTTTGGGGGGGGGGGGGAACCACCACTTTTTTGACCCAGTTTCATAACCCAGTTGCCAGGCAAGGTGCAAAATGTGGTGCAAAACTTATATATATATTTCTGTGAAATTCACGGCAGGACAGGGAAGCAAAGGGATGGCTTTGCTAAGCAGTGCTTAAGCAGGGCCCGGTGGGATGGAGCTTGGCTCATTGATTGCAGCGGGTGTTTCATCTGCAAGCCTCTTGCTTTTGAAAACTCGCTCAAAGAGGCAGGTCTGCTCTGCAACAGGGGGATTTGCTTTGCCTAGAGGTGTCTCCTACCAAGAATTTGCTAGTTGGGGTTTTTACCAAACCAACATGTAAAGTGCAGTAGGCGCAGGGTGTTGTCTCACCATGCATCAGGGCTCCTTGTGCTTGCATGCAGATACTGGTGCACCCTTCACCAGCCTCTGATTTGTAACTTAAAGGCTTGAATATTGGGCTGCGAGGGAGGAAAATGGTGCAATTTCTCCAAATTTAGGTTCCTCCTTCTCTGCCTGCTGGCAATGCAAGCTCCTGCTCCTGGACTGGAAAACACCCTGGGGAACAGCCAGCCAGGAACCAGCCGTGCCATTTGGAGCTATTGCTTCAAGCTTAATTTGTTTCCCTAATGCACATGAGGGTAAATGGAGAGAAATGTAGTGTTGTGGGTTTGTGGAATGGAAGTTGCACGGCTTCTGCAAATGGGGAGGGAGGAATAACAAAGGGGGGAGTCCTGAGGTCTCTGTAAGCTGATGGAGGCATTATGAATTGATGTGCCCAATTAGTGTTTTTTTTTGTTTTTTTTTTCCTAAACAGCAGGGTGCTGGGGAACTGGGTGTACTGGGGACTTAATGCAGGCAGGTGTCAAACTTATCCGAACTACATCGTCTGGCTTAAGGGTAATACTTTGAGAAAAAAGCTAAAGCTATTTTTCCTGAGAAGGTAACTGTCCTTCTTCAGTACCATTTCTATCTCTTTGCAAATCTGCATTATCAAGTTACTTTTCATCTCCCACTTTGCATCCTGGCACTGACGGAGCAGGACAACAGAACTGTGGGGCCAGCTGCCCTTTCCTCCCCATTTATACTGCCAGTGCCCGTTGATTCCACTGTGCTTTCCTCTTCTTCTCTCCCCCTTCATCTCTCCCAGATGCCGCGTACTGTGCTGCTAGATCAGCACGGGCACAGGTACATAGGCATGGGTGGAGTTAATTTATAGGCAGCTGTTCTCATCTCACCCTTGACCACCAACATCTCAATCAGTGCTTACACCCTAGGATTTGCAGTGCCCTGCCTTGTCTGCTTTCCCCCCTTCTGTAGTTCAAGTGTTTTATGCCAGTGCTCCTTGGTTCCTGGACTGAATTGCTCGCTTCAAGTGCTAACTGGGTGATGGCAGGAAATAAATGCAAGAACCGGGCTTTTAAGGAGCGAGAGAAAGCATTATTTCATTAAATTAAAATCCAGCAGTGTAAATACACTTTTGTTATCAGTCAGGAAAGTGCAGACAAGGCAAAAGTGTCTTTTAAATACGAGCGTGCCTTTGTCTGGAGGTCTGCATGCAGGGCCGGGGGGGAGGAATGGGAATTGCAGCTGTTAGAGCTGGTGCTGCTGCAGCACGGGGAAAGCAGTCTCCACCAGGGCTTTCTCCTATGGGGCCTGGGAAAATACAGATGTTCCCATTACTGGTCCATCTCCCTGGCACTGAAGGAAAAGCAAGCACGTGGCGTTGCTCAAGGTGGCTGCAAAACAATGCTATGCTCCTCATTTATGTGCATTTTGGGATCTGTGTTTATGGGTTGTTTCCAGCCTCCTTCAGCTCTTTCCTTTCACCTCTGCATTTTGAGATTTTTTTTTATTTTTTTTTTGCTGCTCCCTCTCGATGGCTGCTTTTGGTTGTACCGCCAGGGCTGGAGGTGGTGGCTGGGCTGTCTGTCTGTCCGGGCAGAGACATCGGGGTCTGGGAGCTCGGGAAGGCAGAGAGAAACCAGGCTGCTTCCCCTTCCCCACCTGCATTACCTGCTGCTGTTTCGGTTGCCTCGGGGGGGATCTCTGGGGATGTCTGGTGGGACAGACTTGCCTTCTTTGCCCATCTAGCCACCTGATCCCATCTTGCTCCTGGGTTTTGGGTTCCCCATTGAATGTGGGCCAGTTGCAACCATACCAAACGCTCCTTAAGAATCTCTTCCCAAAGCAGAGCCGGCCCTGGGGCACTCTTTGGGTGCAGGATCCGTGCCAGCCAGGAGTGGAGAAGGGCTGCTTTGCCCATTCTGCTTGAGGGGGCAAGAAATAAACAGTCCCTTTGGATGCGCCGCTTCGTGTGGTAAGTGGGTTAGCGGCGGCTTGGTGGGAATTAGCTGGGCTGGGAGATAACGAGGAAGAACAGCTGCACGCAGAGGGTCTCCCTGTTTATCTTCCAGCTCGGGTGCGTTTTGGTTGAATTCCCAAGGTTTTCTCTGCAGTCACAAGGGGGAGAAGCTCACATCTCTCTTCCCAAAGCCTGGGATGCTGGCGTGATGATGAGATGCCGGGAGCTGAAGCCTTAAAAACATCGTAATCACGAGAGCTGTCAAACAGCGCATTAAAGTAAAGAATTACAAGCGTGGAGAGTTCCCAACTCCGTGCACATTTTAGCTTAAAACCATTTTTCATACGAAAAAAAGAAAAACAAACACAGATTCAATAGATTGTTACCGGCTCCACTCACAACCCTTTTTACGCCTAAATAACCCCCGAAAAAAAAATTCATTAAAGTCTTATTGCGGTGCCTGAGTCATTGTGCTGGAAGTGAGCTGGGCTGCATCGACGTGTTGGATGCAGAGACAGCAAGGAGGTGGGGGCTCGCAGGCATTGCCAGGAGGAAGGCAAGAGGGGGGTGCTGGGGGCAATAGGGCCGGAAGGTTTGGTCCTGAATGGGTTTGCAGGGGTGTCCAGCCTTTTCTTAGCCCCAGGCCTGCTCCATAACGTCTGCCTGCATGCCCAGTGCCTGAGGACCAGCACATCCCTTGTCAGAGAGCAGGGATGTCGCTGCACTCAAACAGGAGGGAAAAGCTGGGGTATGGGGCATTTCTAAGCTGTAATGGATCTTTCTCCAAGTCTTTGTGGTCACAGAGCAGAACAATCCGGTGACAAAAAAAAAGCCTCAGACGTGTTTGGAAGCTGTTAACTTTTTTGAAAACAATCTTTTGATTTGGGAGGAAGGAGAGCAGCTTAAATGTTGTCGGTGCGTTCGGAAGATTTTTTTTCCGCCGAGTGCCTTTGTGCAGGTAGGGAAGGGTGATTGACTGACAGCAGTGTTACTTTGAAGACGTTTTCGAGTGATTGCAATAGATTTTTATGTTCTGAAATTGTCAAAATGGAGCAGCTTTGTAGTTGCAAATGATTTGCTTTGGAAATCTAAGCCGGTTACGGGAGGAAATTGAAATCATGAATGCGCAGGACCGTGCCAGGAGCTCACATGCCTCTAAGCGATGCAAATCCGTCACCCGCCGGGGCCCTTGGTGCAAGGCTGGCCTTACCTGAAGGCCCATGAGTGACCCCACACCCTCTTCTCAGGGCTGCTTCAGGTGATGATGAGCTCCACCTTGTCATCTTCCCTGTTCTGGTGGGGGCAAAAAAAAAAACTGTGAAATCCTGCAAATTGGCTCATGCTTGACTAGAAAGGGGTGAGTAGCAGCGACAAGGGCCCTTTTGCCAATGCAGCTGGGTTTCTGCACGTGATTTTGGGGAAGACGTGGCTGAAAGTGGTGCGTTGTGGTGGGAAGGTTTGCATTGCTGAGCCCACTAGTTTCTCGTGCTTTAAAATGAAAAATGCCTCTAGTTTTAAAAAATTGAATAAAATGGAATGTCTTTCGGATAAATGATCTGGGAAAGAGTAAGAAAGAACAATCTTTCTTAACAGATGCACTGTCGTCGAGCTGGTGGTTTGTGAGCAGGAAAAATGGCAAAAATTGCTAACCAGGGCTCAGGAGGTCACACTGGAGGTTGCTCCCATCTGCATGCCAAGGAAGGCTGCTCATGCATCAGAAATGCTGGCAGAAATCATTGGGAAGATGTTACAGCCCCAAGCCACAAAGCCAAGCAGCGGCAATGATCTGCCTGCTTTTGTTTTGCCCCCAAATCTCAGCTCCCCCCTCAGAAAGCTCTGTGCAACTGAGCCCAAGAGGGGTGGTTTAGCCTTGCAAAGGCTCCTGGGTCAGCCTGAGCATCTCTCTCTGCTGCTCAGCCTCCAATTTCTGGGAAGGAAAGAAGGGGAGAAATAATCCTTCCCATTTAAGGGATAAACCCGTTAATGGGGTCAGAGGCTTCAGGAGGACATGGGCACACCATGGGATGTGCAGGTGCTGCGGTGCAGCCCCTATCCCTGCCCGCACCAAGGTCGTTAATGATACTTCAGAAGCATCCTTCCTCGCTGTGTATGCTAAAGAAATGGGGAAAATAAATGAAAATGAAATGTGAGGCTCTTGAGTACAAGTGGTGCTAGGCGAAGCCCCTTTCGAGGCTGTTTTCCTCCATCTCGAGTGCGTGGGATTTGCACGGCTGTTGGCTGTACCCGCTCTGCGTGATGTGGATTTAAATGGCTTTGGGGAGAGGAGACGTTTGGGGTGAAGTGCTAAGATCTGGAGAATAATAGCTTGGTACAGGGCTGGTGCTGCTTGGGGCACTGTACCCATCGTGTTACATCTCTCTACCTCATCCCATGCTTGTCCATTTTTATTTTTTTTGTCCAATATTTTGCAGACGTCCTTGTGCCGCACTTAGTGCCAGTAACCCTACCAAAATAAGAGAGATTTCCTTGTGGGAAGGGAAAACTTTGCTCGTGTCAGAGCATCACTGTTTGGAGCCGGTGCAAACATTTTGCCCAGCTTTATTTCCACGTTCTTTACCATTATTTAACCTTTTTCTCTGCTCTTCGGCGACATAGCTATTTGTCAAATACGTTTCACCGTGCTCTGCTCTGACACTGCTGGATGTCACGGATGGCCTTCAGGCTGCCTTTTCATGTCCTCAGTGAGGCCACCTCTCCTGTTCCAGGTGACAACCCCCTTCCCACCCAGCTGCCTGCGTGCAGAAGCAAATTTTGGGCCATGGGATCACCGCTCCAGCGCCGCCGCGTCCTGCCGCACATCTTGCGCGTAAATTATTCACGCCGCTTGCAAGCTGCTCCGTGCAGCCCGGAGTCGTCCTGCGGTTGATTTTAAGGCATGGTGACAGGTTGAGGACTGGATCAGTAGCGTTAATACATGAGCACGGGGCGCGCGGCGCCAGCGGAGCAGATGTCGTGTAAGTCACAGCGTGTTAACGCTGCGATGAGGCATCGCGGTGACGCTGCTGAGATGATGCCACCTTGGAGAGCAAACGGGGCGTAGTGGTAATCAAGGATGCTCCGTGCTGCTTCTCCCACGAGCATCTCCATCGGTTCTGGGACCTCGTCCAGGACCTGCTCCGGGATATTGCAGGAGATGGGATGCTCTTTGCCTGGTTTTTGGTGCCTGGAGAGAAGTTATCGGTACCCGTGCAGGTTGTGCATCTTCTCTTAAAGATCAGCACAGAGAAAGAAATGCCTTCAGGGTGCTGTTAGCTTGTGCTAGTGTAAAGCAAGAAAGCAAAGATGAAGGATGTCTCCTTTTTTTCCTTCTTGACTGTTAAGGTCGTGAAGGTCATGGCCAAGATGTGTATACCTAAAAACCATCTTGGGTGACGAAGATGAACACAACCTTGGGTTTCGATTTGGTTGGATGCCAGACTGGCCAGAAAGTCAGGAAGAAAAAGGCCTGATTCTTTTGCTGCCTGCAAGCTGCCTTATCCAACTTGCACCTTTGCAAGAAGCAAGTCAACTGGAAGGAAGAGAAACCTTGGACTTGGATTCAAAGCCAAAATCAGGTTCTGTCACTGCCAGATTTGGAAATGCTTGTGGGGTCTCTGTGCACATCGTAGCATGGGGGTTCTCTCTGCAGCCTTCCCACCTTGCCAAAAAAGCAAACAAAAAAAAAAACAACCCCCAAAGCAATGGGGTTACTTGAAACCTCATGCAGGATGGCTGTTTTTTTTTTCCATCTCCTTTGCAAGGGCTGGGATCCCATCTGCAGTGGGAATGGATGGCGTGCTCAGCCACGCGCAGGGACACCTTCAGCCTCTCCAGTTCTTTTGGGGGTGCCCATGGGGGTCTTGTTGGGGGCCGGGGCAGCTTTGCACCTGGCAGGAAGGGATTCAAGGAGGTGGCAGCAAAAGCTCAGCCAGCGTGCCAAAATCCTCATTAAAGTCTCATGAGCTTGGCAGTATATAAATATGAAACTTGGACAAAGACAGCTTTTTTTTCCCTTGTCTGTTCCCCCCTGTCGCCAAAGCACAATCAATTTCTTCAGAGTAAGTAAGAGCATCTAAATATAGCCATGGGGAGATGCTGAAGTGTTGCAAAAGGCTCTGCTCAGATGGGAGGGTGCGCTCAGCAGGCATGGAGGAAAACCTCCAGGAGCTGGGGATGTGGGGCTTAAAGTCCCTTTGCTGTGGACACTGGCTCTGTGGAGGTGGCAGTGCATCCTGCAGCACCCGAGGTGATGCCGCTTTGCTCTGCTATAAGAAGATAAAGGAGCCCCACAGCTCCTGGTTTGAAGGGAGTCGAAGGGTACTTTTTGCTTTTTTAAAAAATTTTCAAAATGGATTCTTATTTAAAATGGTTATCTATGAAAAGCAGGAGCCCATAAGAGGGTTAATGACTCGGTCACTGGTTCCCCGCGAGCCAGCAATAACCTGATAAATGGCTGAGTACACTCAGGCTTGCAGCGCCCGAGTCCCAGCTCAGGCTATTTCCTGCGCAGTGGAGACCTCAGAGTAGGTCATTACTGCCTAATTACTGCCTAAACGCTCTCATTTGTCCTCCCGTTGTCAGCCCGGCCATGGCAGAGGTTCCTCCTGGCCTCCTGTGTTTCTCAGACCTAAATAAAAATGGTGAGGAAAGATAGAAGGAAGGCTTTTTTCCCCCCTATATTGCAAAGAAAACTTCCACTCCAGCATGTGCTGGCACCTGGCTTCTTCCTTTGTCACAAGAAGCTGGGGCTGAGCACAACACATCTTGGGTGCTCGTCCCTTCTCCTTGCCACTGCTGTTGCATTTGATGGCTTGGTTGTGAGCACCCATCGCTTGGCTGAAAGCACTGCTGCTTCAGCATCTTCCCCAGCCTCGAGCTGTTTGGGCAGAGCATCAGGCTTCAGGTGGCTCCTGGAATTTTTTCTTTTTCCTTTTTATTTCCTCCCCCCGCCGCCACCCCAGTCCCTCTCTCCTCGCTGCTGTTTTTCTGCTCGCGGCTCTGGTTGTCATCGCGCGGTGACAAGCTGATGAAAGCTGCTCCAAAAAGAGGGTGAGGAGACAGATTGGTGTGGAGAGGAGGAGGAGGGAGGGGAGAAAGGACGAGGCGTCGAGATGCCACTTGGCTGCCGACATTATTTGACTGCGTCTCTTCCGTGCTGAAGCGCATGCTGTGACTAATCCCCCCCTCCATTTGTGGTGCCTTTCCTATTTTTATATATACATGTTAAATTTTATACATCTTAAATTTATATTTGTTAAGTATAAAATACGTACATCTCTCTGTCTCTCTACATGTGCAAGTGGCACCTATGTGATGCGGGGACAGGACGGACCTGGCTCTGGGCTGATCCCCTCACTCATGGCAAAATGCAGCACAGGTGTAGCCAACAGGGCTGCTGCAGGTAAAACACCAGGAAAAATAGACTTATATTTTTTTTCCTGAAAATATTGTTTTTTTTTTCCTTCTTCCCTCCCTCCCCAGGAGGGTAAGAGCTTTGCAGGCCAAGTTAAAGCTTTTTTTTACTATTATTATTATTAATAACTAAGCTCTTAGTGTAAGCTCAGCCATGGAAAATGATTTTTTAGGGCCCAACGGTTCTGGGGTTTCTGTCAGCGGGGCAAAACCTGCAGGGAACTGCAGTCGGCTCCACGGAATTCTTCTCCTTATGCTTTCCTTGGAAATGGCGTGGTGTGATGCATTTGCAAAGGATTGGGTTTCTCAGCACGGGAGCGGGAGGCAGATGAAGCAGACAAATGCAGCTTATCGTACTTTTTTTTTTCCCCTTTCTTCTTACCTTGCACTTCCTCCAAGCTGTCGTTGGCAGCAGCCTCCTCCCCAAAGGCAGCGGCACCTGTCTCCAGGATTATTTTTACAATCTCTTTTTGGCAGCGGCGTCTCCTCCCGCACAAAAGCCTTTCCTATAAATAACTCCCGGCTGCGCTCGCTCCCCCTCCCTCTGCGTCACTTCATCTTGCCTTCATCTATCCCTGGGCTGTGGGGACGAGTTGTTTTGAGAGGACTTCGTCTCATCCATTGCCCTCGTTTGGAACAGGCTGCATCCAAGGCTTGCATGGGATACCCTGTAAGTGGTTCACATGTGGAACACACCACCTTGATTTTCTCCCCAAACCCAGTTATTACATTATTACATTCTATGTGTTGTGAAAGTGACCCCC
>CM021785.1:7163468-7191848 GCA_011076525.1 Nettapus auritus | reverse complement strand
CCCCCCCCCACGGAACTATTTTGGATTTCTGGAAAAAAATACTGGAAAACAAAGTTTCAAGAAACAGAAATAGCCCCAGTGGAAGCACGTTGGGTTTTTACCTGTCAGGAAAACTGAAATGAGCTTGGACTGGGCAGGCATGTCAGATAAATCCAGATTCAGGCCCTGGAAACATTGCACTGGGTTACCCACACCACCACATGCTGCCAAAAATCGAGGGCGGAAAAAAGGCAAATGCCCTGGGGAAGGGGCACGAAACCTCCCATGGGTTGCAGCCGTGGTTTTTATTGGGGATTTTTGATGAGATTTGCTGGGAAGGTGTGTGGGGGGGCACAGTCAGTAATGAAATGCTGCTCACGCGCCCTAATGAAGTGCCAAAAGACTCAGCGCAGGGCTCACGGCAAATTAGATGTGGATTATTGGAGCAGCGAGAACTGAATGACCCGAGATGTTATCCGAGGGGCCGAGTAGGCGTCTCCTTGCCTTCCAGCACCCAGCAGCCTGAGTTTAATTACCTGCAGTGGAGCAAGAGGCGTACCCCCCCATCCCAGAACTTGCATTTTGGGTTGCACGATGCCGAAGTGTTTGCGAGCAAGCAGTGCTGCTTTGTTTGCACTCTTCAACCTTCCCCCTGCCTGTATATCAAGGTGCTCACAGCAAGCAGGATGCCCCTGGGATTGTCCCCTTTCTCTGTACAGCCTCCCCCCAAGTGCCTGGGATCTCTGCCCCTTGGGGGGCAAGTCGGAGCTTGGTGTCCCCTCTGCTGTAAGGCAGGCTCAGGGCTCATTAGAAAGCCAGCCCCGTCAGCAGAGAACAAGCAGATTTAATTAAATGTAACCTTCCCTTCAGCAAGAAAATAAACCGTGTTCTCCTCATAGAACAATTAGTATTTACAGCCCCCCCGTTATGGTGCTTCCCTCCCCCCCCCCTTTTTAATACTCTCCTTTATTATCCCTGGCTGGGAACAGGCATCGTCTCATTTCCATAAATTAGCATGGGGAATTGGGGGGGTGGGGGGGGGAAGGAAGAGCAAGAAATATAAAGGAAAGAGTGAAAATGGAGGGGCTGAAGAAACTCTGGGGACAAGTGATGCTATCAGCCCCCTCCCAGGATGGCGATTTGGGGGGTTTCTCCCCGTTAAGCTGGGAAAATGCTATTTTTAAGCAATGAACTCGATAGCGGGGAAGAAACGACGCCTCTCGCCGGCTGGAGGAGGGAGCTGGCAGGAGGAGGTGGGAAATGAGGATTTTTATTTTTTTAAAGTTCATCCAGTCCCTGGTGTTCTGCAGGAGATAAAAGCTTTCGGCGGCCTGGGCAGGGAGCCAAAATCCGTGTTTATCTGCACACAGATATAAAATTCGATCTGTGCAACAGCCGCTAATTCCTCTTTGTTCGTGGGGACGACCCGGCAGCGTCTCCGCGCCAAGGAAATGTCAGCTCCACGAGGAAAACCCCTTCGGCAACGCCACCTCCGAGGTCAAGCTTCAGGGAGGGCGTGAGCCCAAACTTGCTGCTTCAGAAGTGTTCTGTGGCCGGGCTGGTTTGTCCTGGGGGATTTGTTGAATCCCCGTCACACGAGCATCACCACGACGGTCCCATCTATCAGATGTGCGTCTGGGTGGTGCGAGTGCAACACGCCAAGTTTATCCTCGTTGGATGCGTGTTGAGTACGAGTGACTGATGTCCTCGTTCAGACACGTGGAAGCAGGTGGGCGAGGCTGGCTCCCGAAGCTGCTCTGCCCTGACCTTTAAAAAAAAAAATCCTCTTTAATATCACTCCAAATTTGACCTGCTTTGCCGGAATATTTCACGGCTAATTGCTGTTAATGGATTAGCTTCAAGATCTGGGATCTTGCATTTTGTTCTCAGTTTCCGAAGCAGCTATGCTGTCATTGCAGGATGTGCTGGATTCATCCCCATGGATTCATCAAGCTCCATGGTCCCCAGTTTTTGGGTCTCAGGCTGGAGCTGGTGCATCAGTGTAGGGGCTCCTCCGGAAGGATGCTGTTGCATCGCCTTTGTGTGATGCCCCCATGTAAAATGTTTGCCACCACAAAATACTAATGACTTTTGCTTTTAAGATATCCTTCCAGATATCTGAGCTGGATGTGGCATTGTGGGCCACTGCTTTCTTGGGTAGTCTTCCTCCCGATGGTGGCTTCCAGGGGTTAAGAGCTGAGGTTTGGCGCTCAGGTGGTGCTCTCTGTTGGCTTCCCCTTAAAAAAAAAAAAAAACACTCAACGGATGGAAAGTGCTGTCGGCGCTGTATCTCTTTGCTCCCCCATCCCGGGCCGTCAATCAGCTGTCCTGATTCTGTAGGTGTGATTGATGGGTGCGTGGAGGTGACATCACAGCGGCTCACAACATCTGGGGAATAATGAGTGCCTTGCGGTGATTGATGCCAGTGCCGGAGATGGCGCACGGTCACAGCAAAAGCCCCGATCCCAGCAGCATCCCTGGAAGCGAGTTCGATCTGTGAGGTTTCCAGCGGTCCATTGCTTGTTCAAGTTATGGTTTATGTGTTTGGGTCCATTTCGAAGGCAGGCGGGATGTGTAAAACAGCTGAAACATGTAACTGGATTTCAGTAGTTATTACGGGAGCACCAGGATTCAATCTGCTCTAACCCGAATGTGAGAAATTCCCAGAAAGCCAATTTAATTGACACGTCTGAATGAGCTTTTAGTTAAAATTGCTTGTAAATGCTGTTTTCTTATTTTAAATGACCTCAGCTGTAGACAGCTAACCTGATGCTAGCTTTTCGTTGCCTGGCCAGAGCCTTTCCTGTAGATATTTCCATACGGTGATTACCGAAGTTGGCTTCCCCCAAGGGAGTGGAGGGATGTCCCTTGGGAATAAAGGATGGAGACACAGAAATACTTCTAGGGGGGACTTTTCTGGTGTTCCTTTCCCACTGAGCCATTTTGGGGGGAGGGCAGGGGGCAGGCACTGGTGCATTTTTCCAGCTTCCCTTTGCTGAATTCCTCTCCTTCCCCAGGAGATTTCAATTTGGGCCACATATGCCTGGTTAGGTTTTTTTTTTTTGCACCACCCCCAGAAAACCTGAGCTGGAAGCCCTTAAATACCTTTTCTATTTTTTTTTTTATTTTATTATGTTTCATCTCTCCAACTGGTGCAATCTCTCAGCATCCCATCCAACGTGTTATCTTTTGACAAGATGTCCCCGGTGACGCCTGGCACTTGCACATGATTGTCCTCGAGGGGACGAGGCTCAGCACAAGCCCCTCCGCTTGCAGATGGAGCCGTCTCCCTCTCCTAACCCTCGCTAAAGGTGTAGTAGGGCTTTGCCTCCACAAAGGACTTTTAAACAGGCAATCTGAAGGTGAAAGCAAACGCCCCTAGCCCCACAAGTGTGTCTGTGGGGGTGTTTATAGCAATTTAAAAAAAAAAATCTGAATATGAGCCTGCTTTTCTCTGTAGAAGCCCGTTCCTCAGGGGCAGTGGCAGAGAGAAAATGAGATTTTTCAGAGAGAACCCCCCCCAGCTCTGCCCACGGTCCTGGGGGACACCCGCTGCTCCAGCACAGGGAAGAACACCCATGGGGGAAGAAAAGGGAAAAAAAAATAAATCAGAAAATAAGGGGTGAGAGCTGAAAGGCTGGAAAATGCTCCTTTTTATTTTTATTTATTTGTTGGCATGCTGCTGTGCTCAGCATCCCCCTAAATGCCTACTTTTCCCCTCATTTTGCAGGACACCAGCTGGCTTCTCCTGTGGCTGAACTTGCCCTTTTTTTTTTTTTTCCCATCTATACGTATTTATACACACACCCATCTCTCCCTGTGTGCCTGCAATTTCCCCAACCCTCTCCCTTTCTTTTTTTTTTTTTTTGAGTTGTTTTTTTCGCTTGATAATCCTCTGAATGTTGCCTCTCTTCCCCACACAAATCCCCGCAGCTGTTAGGACTTCAAATCCTTCATCCATCAGGAGAGGCAAGGAGCGAGGAGAGGGCAGTGGGGAGGGAGTGAAAAGGTTCTCCTGGCACGCACAGAAGCGGCAGAAGCTGGAAAAAGGCCCCAGCGATGTGGTCGATGCATAGAACGGGGAAAATTTCTGGCACTCGTCGTATCATTAATCTGTCTAAAGTGGCTTTGATCTCTTCTGCTTTAATTAACTTATAATTATAATGTGATTATATATATATATATATTTTTTCTGCATAAGGATGGGTTCCTTCCACCTGTCGCTGTCCCCACGTGGTGGCACAGGGACAGGTGGCCCTTTCCTCGATGGGTTTTGAGCATCCACTGGGGACTCCTGCTGCTAAGGACCTTCCCTAAGGCTGTCAAGGAAACACTTGCAGCGGGTTGAGTTTTGGTGTCACAGCTGGCGTGAGCGGCGGTTGTACCTGGGAGCTGCTGAGCTCGGTGTGATTTCTGGCACGTTGCAATTTTGCTGTAAAAATGCTATTCTGTGAATTGGTCAAATCACTAAAATGAAAAGGAGGGAAATTGGGGTGAAGCACATGGAGCTGCCTGAGCATCCCCCAAAACCCTGCACCAAATGTAGCCCTTTGCAAAAGGAGCCCCAGGAGGATGGAGACCAGTTCAGTAGCCAGATGGAGTTTTTGAACCTTATTTTGGGATCTGTGTTCCTGTTTTCAGTCTCTGCATCCTCTGATTGCTTTAGGAGCCCAAAGGCAGGTATTTGGCTTTTGCCAGATGAGACACCTCTGCTGTGAGAATTGGTTCCTGGCAGGAAGAACGAATGGGGTCTCCAGGGCTGAGGATGAAAACAATAAACGCATCCTTTTTGCAGATGCCAGTGCGTTAGCTGTGGGAGGGGTGGGACAGTGATGGGTAGTAGGGTTTCATCATCACGTTGGATGTTATCCCTTCGGATGATATATATTCCCCAAAAATTGCTACCAAGCAGCTGCTTTACATCAGTGTCTGTGTCCGTTAAGGGAAAGGGAGTGCGCAGAAATTTTCTTTTCAGCTCGTGCAGTTTCCCATTTGCTGTTTTTTTTTCCCTGCTCGTTGGAAGGCTGTCGGTCAGGGGCTGGGTTTTGGTGCAATGGGGAATATAGGAGACAGAGCAAATTTGCACCTCGGTGCTGCCTGTGGAGGTGCAGAGCTGCTTTGCTCTGTTTTTTCCCTCGTTGCCTTTCCTCATCTGACTGACCCGGTGGGTACAGGAGAGGGGAGGGGTGTGGAGCTGCGTCACCTTCCTACAAAATACAGGGCTACTTAAGTAGCATCCGCTAAATGCAGAGCCCAAATGAAAGTTGGGTTGGGTCTCACACATCTTCCATAAGATCCGTGCCTGTGGTGGGCTGTGGCTCACCGTGCTCTGCGTGAGGAAAGCCAAATGCATCCCTCCAGAAACCTCTCTGCGTGACCAAGGCCTTGGGGCTGGGCTGTTCCCTCAGCATCCCTTGCTGCTTGCGAACTCCTGAAGTCAAGAACTATCCGTGCTGTCTATTCAAAGTGTAACCTCACAGCTGGGGCATCTATCGCATCACATAATCCCTGTCCGCGTGTGTTAGAAAAATAAATCGCAGCTCCTGTGCTTCTCCAGCTGTCCTTCTCCCTGCAACGAGCACTCGGGCCTGCCGGCTGTGCTCAGAGCCGGTAGCAATAGTGAGAGGCTGTGATTTGGCTGGGGAGGGAGAGAAAAAGTGACATTTACTTGAATTCAAGCTATTCTCGGTGCTGAAAGCATCTTGCCCTCAAATCCATGGGCTGTTACGCTCACCAGAGTCCCGGGGTGTTTGTCTGTCTGCACTGCGGCCCCAGCACAGGAGAGGCAGAAGCAGCACGTGCTTGTCTGCACGGCCCAGAGAGTCAATTAAAATGAAATGCCGATTGATTTTTGCAATCAGCGTTTCAGGAGGACTCCCGTGTTCACCTGACTGAGATAATCAGCAGCGTCAGAAGCCTGGAACTGCGCAGCCAGGGGCGGGGGAAGCAGCGCAAAGCTGTTGTGCATCCCATCGCTTGCATGGAGTTGTCTGAGCGGGGTACTGTGGCCAAGCTGCACCTTGGCATTTCCCGTGGATGCATTTGATGGTATTACATCTTCTGGAGCGCCTGGAGTGCCGCTGTGCTGCCCATTTCCATGACTGTGACCTCTCGCTAGAAGATGCTTGTGGAGCAAGTTGCAATGGAGAGCTCATTTGCACTTGCCAGGCAGGGCAAGAGGCACTTGCCGGCAGGCAAAGTGCTGTATCTCACCCCGAAATGGTGTTTATTGGTGGCAGACAGCACTGGGACCACTGTCAGGTGGCATAGGTGAGACTGACAACCGAGGGACAGAGCTTGTTCTCATCTTCAGCCCTAGCCCTGCTTTGTGCAAAGGTCCCGCTTACAAACTGCAGCTACAAATGCACTGGGGTGCATTGATACGTCAGAGATAGAACTTGCAAAATCAAGGAGCTCACTTCTAAAGATGTATTTTGGTCCCCAGGCAATTTTTGCTCAATCTGGCAATGGAGGCAGACTTGCATGGCTTTTTATTAGGGTGAATAGTGCAGAGGTTTGGTACATCCAGAGGGGTTCTTTCAAGCTGGCTGGAGACTCTTCAATTGAATTATAATCTATAAAAATCCAAATGCTTTGCAAAAATGCTGCTGGTTTCACCAGGGTCCCATTTGGGAAGATGAGTCCAGAGAGAGCAGAAATACTTTGTTTCATCTTTTCTTTCAAAAACGAAGCACTTTATTTATTTATTTCCCCTGCTTTGAAGCATTTGGTTTTCAATTTGGGTTTGAAATGCATAAGAAGATATTTCAGAAAAGCCTAAACTGCCGCTTTTCAGACAAGCCAGGCTGCTGCTCTTGGTGGAGTTTTTCTCCGGAGAGATGGAGAAATCCATATTTTCTTTGAGGACAACAGTGAGATCCAATTTCTGCATTCGCGGGACACAGATTTCTGAACTTGGTGGTTATCTGCTTGGGATAGGTGCTGCTTGTTGGGCAAAAACCTGGATTTCTCGGTGCTGCACGCAGGAGATTACAGGCGTCCCAAGTGACTCATGGCTGAGCAGATCGCTCTGAAGAAAAAGAAAACCAGCTCCTCAGTTCTAGGCTCTTTCTTCCATATATATATATATATATATATAATGAGATAAATTTGCATATTTTTGGTTCCTAGAAGCAGATGACAAATATCAAGTTGGTGACATTCCACCAGTGGCTGGAAATTCCTTCTGCTTCTTGGCCATGAGGAAGACCTGGCTGGATTTTGCACTCATCCATTAAGCAGACCAAAATGGGGTGAATTTGCAATATTTTTACATAGAGCGTATTGAAATGTGCAGGGTAGGGGACAGGGTGGAAAATGGACATTTTCTTTCATTGCCCAAAGGCATTGATTCAAGTGCAATTTGGCCCCGATGTTGGGTGGGAGGTGTGGTGCAATTAGCAAAACCAAAAATACGGCGTTAAATGGGAATATTGGGCCGGGAGAGATGGAAGCTTGAGTTTATTAGGTGAAAGGACTCTTTCGGCCCTGGTAATAGCCAAAATAACCTGAATATTCATTGCTTTGTGAGCAGCCGCAGGAGCGTGGGATGCTCCCATGCAGCAGAGGAGGTTGCCGCAGGCTTATAGAAAAGCTTATTTTTAGGAAATCCACCCTGAATCGATGCAGAAAGCTGGCTGTGCGATGACAGCTGAGGTTTAGCCCCCAGGGAAAAGAAAAAAAAGTTACCGATGAGCATCGCCCATCCAGGAGATGGATATCGGGAGCAAAATGCAGGGGGTAAAGCAGCAGGTAAAATAGGAACTCCTATTTTCATGGGAAATTGGGATGGAGAGGGGACGGCAGGGGATGTGCCCGTCCTGCTACCTCCTCCCCAGCCAAGCCTGCTTCCCTGCATGTGCCCAGCCCTCGTTGCCTTCTTATTCATCATTATTAAGTCCTGAAATTGGCCGAAGACAGGGAAAAAGGTGCCAATTAGAGGCTTTATTTCAGCTATTCGTCTTCCTTTCAGGCGCTCAGCTTACAGGAGCAGGACTCGCTGCAAATGAAGAAAGACTTAAACGTACCAGAATGACTTACAAAATGTTTAAATAAGATTTCCATCCGTCTTCCCTTTTTGACCGGGCATTTCGGCATGATGGGAAGAGGATGATTTACAGCCCACAGCTCCCTAATGGGCTTCGCTTTGCCTGGAGGCCGCGAGGAAGAGGAGGGGAGGAGAGGCTGAAGGTTAACGGGCTGGAGATGTGAGCTGGCACCGCGTGTCCCTCTCTCCCCCCCCCGCCTCCCCCCCCCCAAACCTTCCTCTGGGTGAGCAAATCCACCCCAAAATCTTTCTCTGAGGTTCATGGCCCCTTTTTGGTGCTGAGGCTGCTCGGGTGGGGGATGCAGCACGGGGCAAGGCTGGAAGCCAGCAAGAGGTTCTGCTTTGCTCTTTTCAAATTAAGAAGAACAAATCCACCCCAGGACCTTTTCCTGCGCGCCGATGTTTAAAATTTTGGTTCCTTTTCCAATTTTAAGAAAAAGAGTGGGGGGAAGAAAGCACGAAGCTGTTAAAGCAGAAAAGCAGAGTGAAATGCAGTGACTGAACTGATCATTTTTTAAAAGCTTTCGGTATTCAGTATTTCATGAGGTTATGACATATGTATATGTATTTCTCCCCTTATTCAGAACAGACCCATTTTGCAGTATCCTGCCAATCTTTGCAGTTCTGTCCTCCTGGGGCAGAGCTCGGCATTAGGAAACAGAAATGAGCAGCATATTATGATGTTTTTAACCCCAAATGGGGGTGGGGGGAGGGCATGCTTACACCCCCTCACTCATTTCTCTCCATCACCTCTAGGGTTATTCCTGGTGTGTTGTTTTTTTTTGTTTTTTTTTTTTTCCTCCCAATTGAAAATTAAAAAGATTTGCTAGGGTTGACTTTATATGGGGGCAATGCAGAAGACTCTTGCTTAATGATTTAGCTTTAAAGGTGAGGTTTTATCCCCAAATTACCACTTGGCAGCAGCTTTTCCTGCTGTTCTGTTGTGTAGCTTTTGGACTGAGCATCTTCTGTCACCCTGACTGAGGAGTGGCACAAGGTGCTGTGGGGCTGTTGCAGCCTTTGTTTAGGGTATGGGGACCATAAAGATGTGCATTTACACCCGAGCGTGCTGCAGTCTCAGCATTCATTAAAGCTGCCAGGGTGGGGGAAAAAAAAAAAAAAGAAAAAGAAATAAAATCCACCTACGGGATGTAAACCCTGGAGCTGCATTTGGGATGGGGTGCCAAAATTAAAATGCTTCGTGCGGGCTCCAAGCCCCCTCACGTACTCTGTGACACCAGAAATAATACGCCAAGGCAGATATATTGGGGGAGAAATTGAGAAATCTGCTGCTTGGTGGATGGTTGTGCAGGCACCTGTGAGGTGTCGGGATGTGGGAGCAAAGCTTTTGTCACTGGAGCCCATCCAGCTCCATCGCTCTGGCCCCAGCTTGAATAAATCACAGCTCCCTCGGTGTCTTTGCTTTTCCGTACTAAACCCGAGGCACGGGGAGTTTGCTGGAAGATGTAATGTTTAAAGGCTGAAGGATTTCTGCTGCTCGAACAGCCCGCTGTGCTTCGAGAGCAGTGGAAGGAGAAGGGCAGAGCAAATCCTCTGGTGACCGATTGCAGAGCCAAGATCATCGGTAACGGGAGCGAAAGGAGCCGGAATAAATCTCACTGGGAAATTAATGCAGCTTAGGAAGAGACAGAAAGGGTCGGGGGGGAGAAAAAGTCCATTTACTTAATTCGGCGTCTCACTGCAAGGCTCCCAAAGTGAATGAATCTGAAATAAATCTAAAGTGAGGGCTCGGGGAGGGAGAGCGCTTTGAATGCCATTCTGCTGTCCCAGATGAAGACAAAAGCTGCAGAGCGATGTCCAAGTGCCTCCCTGTGCACTGGCTTCATCTCACCTCTGGTTTATGCCCTCCCCTACGCACTTACCCCATTGCACCTTCCCCTCCCTGAGGCCAAATCCAGCTTTCCTCCCTAAATTCCTCTGCGGGAGTGGGTGCAGGGGGTAGGCTTGTGCAACACTGGTTTGCAGAGGGGGTTGCTTTCCCCCTCTCTTCTTATTTATAGGCAGCCCCCGGGGGCTGAGCGTCTTAATATCGGGGCTTATATAATGCCTTTCGTGCCAGAGTGGGAACAGCTTCACCCACCAGCAAAACGCAGCCGAGCAGGAGTGGGAAGCTCCTGGGCGGGTGCAGAGCATCGTCAGTTCAGGGGGGGGGGATGGATTTGCGCTAATGAGACCGTTCGGTGAGCCTAATGAGGCAGGGGTGGCTTTCTCCTGCATGGGACAGCCGGTGGTGCTTGCCCACCTGGCGGAGCTAGGGAAAGGTTAACGGTGCTGGTGTGGAAGAGTAGGAGGGGAGAGGTTTGTCGGGAAACTCAGGCTTTTTGCTTTGCTTTTATAACACAACTCCTTCGCACCGGTGCAATGACAGGTCCTGCGTCACCGTGAATTTGAGACCATCAGAGGTAGGATCTTCTCCCTCCTGTGATTCACCTGAGCTGAGCTGAGAGCAAGCGATGCGAGGAGAGGCAGTTGGCTGATTTTGCACCCTTGCGAGCTGCGGTCTGGGCTCCCTGCATTTTCAGGAGCATCTCCACTCTCCTTACAACCTTTGGGGCACTGAGCCCTTGCTGGTGGAGGGGAACCAGGGTGCTGAGCCCTGATGCTCCCGTAGCAGGCACGGGGCTTTCTAAGCACGGAAAAATCCCATTAACTCTGCCCCTAGGGGGGCTGAATTCGTTACTGGGAGATGAGGGATTGATGGGCCTGGTCCTAAATGGAGCATTAATGCATTAACAGCACTTCTGCGGAAAAGCAGCGGAGCGGCGGCCACCCTAATGCGATTTCCCAGGGCTGTGGCAAGAGGCCAGCGGGCACCAGCGCAGCCGTCTGTCCCTCCCGGCCCCGGTTCCCCCTTCAGATAGCTGCCACCAAATTCCCTCCAACTCCATGCTCTTGTGCAGCTTAGGATGTGTTTCGCAGCTTTTGGAGGCACCCTGTGCCTGGCTGGGTTTTTTAATTCCCCTTTGTATTTGGATGCGTTGAGGGGAAAAAAAAAAAATCATTTGCTTGAAATGTTTTTGCTCCTTGTAAATCAGAGTGGCGTGTCCTTGCCCAGGCAATGTTGAGCTAATCAGACAATTACTGCATGATGGATTTTAAAAAATACTCAAAATCCAAAACAATATCTAGCAGAGGAACTAATTTGGCAAATGTTTGACTTGGACACCGTAATTCTCCCCTTTCCTTCTCGATGTCAAAACCGGCGCTGGCTAAATGGACTTTGAGTAATTTCATATTAATCAATCTCTTTTTAAGAGGAGCTCAAAGGACATTCAAGGCCAAGGATGGAAGGGAAGGCACAAGGCCAACTTAATCCCTGGTGCAGCACTGCCAGCGAAGGCAGACAGCAGGCACGAAATGGGCAGGAGGCAGGGAGGTGACGGGTTCCCTGCATCCCTCCGGAGCACAGCTGAAATATTTCCAGAGCCAGCAAAGGAACAGTGGAAACACCGCGTGATGCTCGTACGTCCAGGTGTGTGGGCACCCGGGTTTTAATGCTGCTCTGTGCTGGAGTGGAGAGAAAACAGCCGAGGGTCACCGGGCTGACACACAGCTGGTATCTCCCCAGGAGCTGCTGCAAGCAATGTCCGAATCAGAGTTGCTCTTAATTGCAAGAGGAGCAGTGATGGTGTCACCTCAGGAGGGAGGTGCTGGTGCTCCACACAGGGCATTTCACTTCATTTTACTTTATTTTATTGTGATGCTGCAATCGAGCCCATCCGCCAGCTGTTTGCAGATGTGGCCACCTCATCTGTGTGGAGATATGGCCGCAGCCTCCATCTTCAGCCTGAATTGCCATCAAGCACTAAACTCTTGCTTTAGGTGAGGCTCAGTGCATGCGAATCCCGTAGGAGCACAAAGCAGCTCTATTGCTGCTCCTTTCCCTGCTCTCCCATTTCCCCTCCCAAACACTGAAGTCAATTACGGAGCTAATAATAATAAAAAAAAAAATGCATTGAGTAGGTGTAGCCAGTCTTCAGCTTAACTACACGGATCTCTTGCTTGAGTCTGTGCGCTATTTCTAAGGCCACCTTGCTGTAGTTCTCCTCGCGGCTTTTCATTGATTTCTGTTACTGCAACATGAGTTGGAGAAACGCATAGTGCATGCAGTGCTGATGGGGCTGGGTGTTGCAATGCCTGTGGTACATGGCTCACCAAAAGTTAGTGGAAATGCTCTGGATCCATCTTGGTGTGGAGAACTTTGGTTTTCTCCATGCTGGGGCATCATCCAACCCTTCCTTGCTTCAGCTCCCGCTTGCTTGCCATCCCCACTGGGCAGCTGGATGCTCAGTCACCCATCACTTACCATCATTGTCATTATCTTATCATTGTTACCATCATGATGTTACTGCCATTGCATCATCATCACGGAACAGGTTGCCCAGGGAGGTGGTGGAGTCACCGTCCCTGGGGGTGTTCAAGGAAAGGTTGGAGGTGGTGCTTAGGGACATGGTTTAGTGACGTTGGTGGTAAGGGAATGTTTGGACCAGATGATCTCGGAGGTCTTTTCCAACCTTAATGATTCCATGGCCAAACCCTGGTGCCATGCCAGCATGAGCCAAGAAGGCCTTTTCTCCTTGTCCCAGACAATTTACATCTTAACGTGACTGTGCTGGGCTCTGGAGAGATCAGGACAGAAGGCAAAAGAGGGGAAGTTTCTGCTGGATGTTTTATTTTTGTTGGCAGGTCCTCCTGGCAAGGCAATCACCCAGCCCTGCCCTCTCCCCGGGGAGGAGGGAAGCAGCTCTGCAACAACGAGGAAAACAGTCTGCTTTTGTGCCCAGCCCTTTCTTTTCTTTGGCTGCCGAAGGATTTACCAATTAAATGGTTGTTTTGGGTTCTAAAACCACTAATCAGATCTGCCAAAAGCCTTAATGAGAGCTTTTCACTTCTCTTCCTCTTTGTTTTATTTTTTTTTAAAGGTTCATTAAAGATCCACAAAGGATGGAAACGAGTTTCTCAAGCCACGCTCCTTGCCCCAAAATAATTGCCCGAGCGGCTCTCGCCCAACTTTCGCCGCCGCTCACTAACCTGCCGTGCTGGTGGGAACTGGCGATCAGACACTTTTCCCTGGGAATTGTTCTGCTCTTCTTTTCCCTCTCTCCATCCCCCCCCCCCCCCCCCCCCCCTTTTTTTTTTTTGGTGCATTTTGGGCCTTTTTCCTCCTTTTCTCTTCATTTTTCCCATTGTGCATGCAAAGGCAAAGAGCCCTTGGACAGAGGATGGTTGGAGCACGTTGGGTTTGACTCCGTCCTCGACCTCCAAAATTCTCCTGGATGTTTAGCTGCTCTCGTTAAGGTTTCTCTTGCTGTTTCCAGCCTCAGAAACAAACCTCTCCCCAAAGAGCAGAGCCCTTCAAGGGTAGCAGATGGCTGATGAGGAGGAAAGTCGTGGGCAGAAGGATGCAAATGATCTTGGATGTCTTTGCAATATTCATCTCATCGAGGCCGTGCAGCTGGGGAAATGCATCATCCAACTTGGCTTGTTGCAGGCTCTTCCTCCAAGATCATCCAGGTTTTGGGTGTTTAATGAGGGTTTCATCCTGTTTTAACACTATGTGTCTTGGTCACTATCACACATGCTAACCAAGTGTTAAAGCTCCACAAGAAGTGTTTTGTACAAGTGAGATTTTCTGGAGATACAGCTCCAAAACCAAAACTGCACCATGTCCGTGGGCAGTTCTGCATGATCATCTCCTCCAGCATCTGGAACAAACCCACAAATTTCAGGATGTCAGTGTCGCTCCTGGAACTGAAATTCCATGTTTTGACCAGCACTAATTACGGGGTGTCACTGTGTGCTGCCTGTGTGATCCGCACATGTAGGTGCTTCTCCAGAAAACAACAATTTCCACAGTTTAGCTTTCAAAAGTTGGGTTTATTGCAGCGAGAGGATCTGCCTGCATCTTCCTAAAAGAGCATCTTGCTCCTGGACTTGCTACCAGCTGTTCTAAGTAGGCGAGGATGGCACGGTGCTGAGCAGATATATTTTAATATTAAAGGGAAAACCGTAATAACATATGCAGAAATGACAGGGAGTTTCTCAAAGCTACTTATCAGCTGCAAAACTTCCCCAGACCTCTTCAAAACTGCAAAACTCTGCTCTCAGATGAGCATATTGCACATTTAATTCTCTCTGCACAGATTTCCTCTGCATTGCTAGGCGGCTTAAGATACTTTAATGTGTGCAGCAAAGGCTTGTGGTGACACATGTAATTAAGTCTTGCAGAACACCCTTCAACAGTAGAGATCAAAGCAATTTGCAAAATAAATGTGTGTCATTATCTCAAGTTTACAGGGAAACTGAGGCTTAGAGAGGGGAAATCTCCCAGCAGACAAAGGCTGTAGGCAGGGAGGAAAAGCAGGATTCCCAAATCCCCGTTTTGCTGACAAGGCGGAACTGTAGAGCACTGAAATTTGCGAGGAATGTGTTTGGTACACTGCAGTGAAGGCTCCAAAGGGGGGTATAATTCAGCTAGAAAGAAGAAACAGACTGAGATGCAGACTGATTCTCCCCCAAAACCGATGTCTTGAAAGAGACTTGACTTATGCGTAGGAAGCTATTTTAAGGAGAAAAGTCAGTATTTTACTGTGTTGATGCAAGGAGCCCCATCTGGCATGAATGAACTCCTTCTGTCTCCAGTTCTCATGCCATGCATTGGGGTCACCCAACCTGTTTGGAGCCCATGGTAGCTTCCGCCAAAACTTTTGCTTGCTGCCATGCTATGGCACCTCCACAGACCACATCTCCAAAGTGACATAGGCTGCACCTACGTGCTGCCATGCTCAAGGCTCTTCATGGCCATGTTGGCCAAGTAGGAGTGGAACACGCCTGAGTGGTCCCTCAGGTCCCCATTTCATGGTGGTGATGGGCTGCAGACAAAACTTCTTGATCTTGCTCCTCATTGAGCTGGATCTACCACTTCCCCACCCAATGCTTTGTTTCCAACAGCCCTCGGTTTAGTACCCCTGTGCTTTCTTTGCCGTAATTAAATTTTGCTTTGCAATCACACACACAAAAAAAAGCCTCCTGACAACCAGTGAAAAATAATTAGCGGCACATTGTGTCATTAAACACTAGACTTTAATTAAATTGCATAGAGATAACTGCCTCTAACGACTGGAAGTCTGGAGCCTCAAGACAGCTGAGTACTCAGCAGAATGGAGTAAAACACCTCATAAAATAGACGAAAGTCGGGTCCTTTCTTCTTTTTGATAAAGCACCTGCCAAAACAGGGCATCACATCGCAACTTCCACCTGAAAATAGCTTATCATCCCTTTTACTTCCCTGCTTTTTATCTCTTTGGAGCTAAAGGGCATTTGTCAGGGTGAGTATCGCCCTGGGAGGAGGTGCTGCTCTTCTCGAGTTGGCCTCTCTGTGTTTGGCAACTTTTTTCCGTCCCCTGCCTTGGGAAAGGAGGTTTCCCCCAGTTTTCGGGCTGGTTGGACCTGGACTGACCATGACATCAGCTCTGTGGAGGTGACCCATGAAATCTGTCAGCGTGATGCGTTGGTGGAGGCTCATGCTAGTGTTGGGTTGGCTTCTTGAAGCATCTAGGCCACCATGTCTTGTTGCTTGCCCACGTCCTTAATGGCCTTGAGCTTCTCTAAGATTTCCAGTTGCTCCTGATCCATTTTCAAGGTCGTTTGGGATCCCCTCACATCTCTGACCTGTTTTCTGGCTGTGTACCAGCTTTGCTGCCCACCTGCAAGCCGCCCTACTCGGGGACTGTTGGGGTGAGATGGTGCCGCTCCTCCTGCCTGCAAACTTCGCGGGGTATCTGTGCATGTTTAGTGGGAGAAAAGGGACAGTTGGATTAACATGGGGTGCAGAAAGTGCTCCCAGGCTTGCACTTGCTTTTTGAGCCAGAAAGTGTTATTATTTTTTCTAGGATTTTTGCCTTGCCCTAAATACAATTGAGATCCCCCCTGTTGTTGGCCCACCCTGATGTTTTATGCTGACTTCTCCAAATGCGGGCACAAAGCACAAGCCTTCTTCCGCCGTGAAAATTTAATTACTGCTTTCTCGCATGTTTCTGCCAGACCTATAAAAAGAGGCTTATCAGAAGCGATAAGCCCAGCGTCCTCGGGAACCGCACTGTAACTCAAGCACAGAGCAGAAATGCAAAGGGGCAGCTCCTTTTGTGGCCTTTTTCCAACCACCTTTTGCTGGCAGTGTTACAGCGAGGCACTTTGACAAGATACAAATGCCCAAGGTTTACTTTTTCTCCTTTTAAATAAAGTAAATATCATTAAAATTCAACTGCTTCTCCACAGCTTTTTGCTCTATCTTCCATCCTCCCCTCTTCCAGCTGGAGTAACGTATTTTCCCCCTACTTCTTTAGTTGTCAATCCAAACTTCTGTTGGGAGAAGGTTTATTCTTAAGTGGTCCCGTTGCTGGTGCAAAGGAGCTGAAAGGATCCGTGTTGAACGTTGCTGGTGGCTCTTTACTTGCCATCACGTTGTCCCTGAAAGCTGCCCCTTGCCTTCACCAGTGAGCAGATATCTAACAAAATCTCCAAAGAGAGAAAAAATTGAATAGAGAAAGCAATAGGAAAGAGAGAGACCTCCAAGAGTGCATTTTCTACAGATTCCTCAAGGTGTTTTTCCTCTTCGTAAAGCTGCGGTTATGGACCAAGGTTGTGTCTCCGAAGCAAACAGCCGTGTGCTGGGCAGGGGTTGAGAATGTGCCCGGAATGGGGATGTCTGATAGCAGAGCGCAGCGTTGGCTGTGAAACAGCTTGAAGAGGGCAAGGTCTCCTCTAAAATGCCTGAAAACCCATCGAAAAGCAGAAATCTCTCTTGGCTATCGCTTCGCGCTTGAGGCGAGAGGTCGCACAGAGCAGTTCGCTCCCAGCCCCTCTTGGCTTCTTCCCCGCGCTAGCTGGATCACGCTCTTTCCCTTTTGTCTCCTCCTTGTTTCATGGCAGGTTTCGGAGGCTCACTTTGATTTATTATTGCTGTTTTTTTTTTTTTTTTTCCTCAGAATTGCCAGGAACGTGCCAGATCTGCTCCCCACTCCTGTTTCGCTGGGGCCAGCAGCAGGGTGTGAGCTCACAGCAGCACAGACTTTACTATTTATTGTTTTCCATTTGAAACGCTTCTTATGAAAAGCATTTTTTTTTCTTTGGCTCTGCAAAAAAATACGTACATATATATGAATATACTGCTTGTTCCTCTGTTTGAAGTAGAGATGTGCATGTGTCGGGGTACAAGGTGGGCTCAGCAGGACCTGGCTACTCTCCTGCATCGTTTAAGGTCAGCTCTGTACGTTTTTCCTTGAATAATTTGGCTGCTCGCACCACAGCTTGAGCTGAAGCCGAATTGTGCATCCAGTCAGCCAAACCCCTACTGTCTTGACAGTTCACTTGTTTCCCTCTTATAAAATCTGTCTCTTTTTCAAGGTCATTTTTAGGCTTCTCAATGCAATGCTTGGCTGCACAACCTTGACCCACGAGGCTTCTCCCAAACTGCTGCAAACCAGGCAGGGTGGCTCCGACGTGTGGCTGAGTTTCTGTGCCGGTGCAAAGCGTTGCTGCCTCTGCGCTTTTACTAGAAGGTGTTTTTGGAGGGATTTGCTCCTGTAGGAGCGATCTGGCATGAACGGGGCCTTGTGGATGTCCTCGAGCTCCGGCTGGGACGGACAGTGATGAGCCATCTGGCAGGCTTTGCGTGCAGGCAGGTAGCTGGCAAGGGCAGCACATGGTGCTTTCAAAGGAAGGGGAATAAAAAGGCGCTTGGATCAGCCTTGCAAAGTTTGCATTGTGTACTAGAAAGTCTCTTTTTCTTACGTGGGGGCGGTGCAAACGCTTTCTTGCAACCCTTGCCCTGCAATCTACTGCTGCAGAGGGCAAGAGTGCCAAATGCAGGGGCTGCTTTCAGCATTGTGCAGGGATAACCCCTTAAACTGGGGGTCTGCCTTTAAATCTGAGCCACGCACCTATTTCTGCCCACTGTACTGACCTCATCAGGGAAGAGTTTTCTTTGGTTTGGGGAGTTTGGGGTGAAAATAGGGGAAAGCTAGTGTGCTCCTGACCAGGGAGTGATAAGACACTACCTGCATTTGCCTGTGTGTGCCCATATCTATGTTTGCTCGGTGTTTTATTTACTTCATCTCACCCAAGGGGGGAAAGGTGATTTGTTCCTTGGGGGAAGCATTTATAAAGTCTTGCCTGCCTTGGAAAAGCTCATCTCTGAAGAGTGATTGCCAGGATTGGACTTATTTATCCAAAAGGAGAGTCTGGTAGGAAGGGTATTATTGGGTCTGTGAAATACGAAGTAGAGGAAAGATGAAAAATCAGGTGCCGGCAGTCCTGTGAGGGGAGAGGAGTGGGTGACTGAGAAACATTGCAAAAACCCTCCAGGGAAAACCTGAACTGATAAAAGGAACATTTCATGCATCTGGTCCGTAATGAGACCACGTGCTGCCCCACTCCAGTGGTCGATGCTTCCTCTTCCAGCTCTCTTAAATTCAGGCCGGTGGGTGCTACAGTACGGCCTCGATTACAAAACCCAGAAAAGTATATTATTGGGGAAAAAAAAAGGAGATGCGAGCCTGCTTTTAGTTGCTGCTCACTGTGAAGCAGCAAACTGCTTTGATTTGTGCCAATTCTCCCCGTTTCTGACGCTGAACCGTGTAGTAGCATCTCATATCAGATTTGGGAGCGGCTGAGGGGGCTGCCCCCTGTTTTACAATGAGAAAAGCACCCCCGCTCCCTCCCTGATGCCTCCAAATGCATTTTGTTATGCTGTTTCCATGCAAACTTCAGCGCTAGTTTATTCCACTCTTCTCCAGGTACTTGGCAGTGAATGGATTTAATACTTAACCACAGCCTATTCGCACACCTCACCTGCCCGAGGAGACACGGGGAGCGATTTGCATATTTATTAAATATCTTTTTGCAGGATACACAAACCGCAGTATTATGTCTTGCTCGCGGTGCTGGCAGGTGAAGGCTGGGGGGGGGGGGAGAAATGCACTGTAAAAACCATGCTGGGAGCCTTGAAGGCAAAACAGGCAGAGGTGCCCAAGCAGCCAGGGTCTTGCCTTTGGGTAGTGGGCAGAGATGCATTTTTTTTCCCCAAATTTGGCCACAATTCCCACATTCTGGTGTAGCAGTGACAAACTGTAGGATCCTCTTGGTCTTCACAAAAAAAAAAAAAAATTAAAAAAAAAGCTTTTTTTTTTTTTGGTACAAAAAGCAACCAGCTGACCCATCAGGTGACCCATGAGGTCCAGAGCAGCGTTGTTGGGTAGCCTGTTTTAAGCCGATTCTCCTGAAGAAACCCATCCTCTGTGATTGCTGCTTCTCCCTCCTCTTGTCCCAAACCTGAAATTTGGGTCCAGGCTGCTTGGTTGTCCCAAAGACCCCACTCTGAGTTGTTTTTTTTTTCCAAAAAGCATCCTTTCCTGTACCCTCACCCATCCCTTACCCCTCGGAAGGCTCGTGCTACGGAGATGCTACAAACCCCACGTGTGGGCTCTCATTGCTTACCTGGATGTTAAGCAATCAACCTACACGTCCTCAGTCCAGGCTAAAAACAAGCTTTTCTTGCCCTCCTGCTTGCAGGAGCACTCACTAACCCGGCTGCTGGGAGAGCTTGCATAATTCACCTTTCTTCCAAGGCACGCCAAGCAGAAAGCAAATAAATAAGTTGCTGCTGGGGTTGGGGGAAGCAAGCACACAAACAAGCAAATCCCATTTGCACCTTTGGGAAGGAGCCTCGGATGTGTGGAAATAAATGGAAAATGTGGTTGCAAACTTTACCCGGGCTTGAATTTCACCTGTTTGCGTCAGCACGCGTTGCCTGTTATCTGTATTTCTTGCAGGGTGATGGACAGGGCTTGAAGTCAGCATCTAGAGCAGAAAACAAATGCTCTCTTCTGAGATGGATGTCTGCTCCCCGCTCCGCGAAACATATTATGTGCCCAAGGTGATACAGACATTGTAAGAGCTCCCCTGACAATATGTAAAAATTTATAGTTGCTTCAAACCTGTTCTCTGTGCACCGCAGATTTATGGGCTGAGGAGGTAAGGCTGCGTGAAAGGGAAGTGGGGAATGGGCTGCACCAAGAGGGTGAGGAGGAGGAACGTTTGGGTTTTGCAGTCAGCGTGGCTCCGTCCCAGTAGCAGTGGTGTTGTATGAATTGCAGCAAAAAGAGAAATATATATATATATATATTTTAAAAGGCATTTTTTCCCATGGTGAAGGTTAGGGGCAATTCCTTCAGGAACTGTAGAGGGAAGCAAACTTTGTGAAATGGGATGTGGGGAGAGCTGAGGTGGCATGGATGGGACATGAAACAAAAAGACAGAGGAGCGAGGCCTGGGCAGCAAATACCCCTCTTAACAGCCCCTACAAGCTGTGCTGGGTCGTGGACAAAGAGTGCAAAGTGTGCAACCTGTGCTGCTCAGCCTCCCCAGAAATGCAAGCGAGCAACCAAGGCTTGGGCACAGCGGAGCAGGATGCAAAAACGACCTGACAGCCCTTTCACTTTGTGCAGCTCAGGCAAGCAACAGCAATGAGCATCGGTAAATAAATAACAGAGATCTCCGTGCCGCGGACGGCAGCGGGGCTGGATTCTGCTGACCCTGGTATTGTTGCTACCTGAAGGGAAAAGGGCTCTATAAAATATTGAAAAAAAAGGTAATAGAAAGCCAGACAGCATGACTAATGGCACGGAGAGGGAGGTGGCTGGGTGCTCCAAGCGCTCCCAATGTCGCTGCTTGCTCCATTTTGCAAAGCTCGTAAGCGTGGCTGTGCAAGGAAAAGTGCAGCTTGGGAGGGATGCTCCCAAAATAAGTTGGCAGCGCAACTGCCGGTGGTTTGCAGCCGTCTGAAGCTGCCCCTGAAGTGTGTAGAAGCCATGCTCAAGCTTTTAATTTGTATTATATTTTTTTGTTTGTTTCTGTGCAGCAGTGTAGATAAGGCCATTAAAATGTTTCAGGAAACAAAGTGTAACAAGATGCACATTCGGGAGGGACTAAACAGGGAACCATGTACGGGTTCGAGGCAGCTTAAAGCCCTCTAAGAAGTCCCAGAGGAAGCGGCTTTTGTCCTGTCCGTGTGTCCGTTCATCCTCTGCTGTTGCTTGAGGTTGGAGACGCGTTGCACAGGCTGGCCTTGGGGCGGTGAGATGCCTGCAGGGATTTTCCCCGTTGCGTCGAGCAGCACATGGGGTTTTAGTGCAAAACTCAGAGCTTTGCAATAAAAGTTCCCTCTGCGCACGTGGCCCTGACCACAGAGATGGGAGTTTTATTGATTTCTAACAGCTGCCAAGTTCCAGCTCTGCAGAACAGGGCTTGGGCTTTTCAAATGCAGTGCTCCAGGCTTGCTCCAGTGACATGGACAATACCCCTCCTCCCTCCTTGCACAGGTCTTGCTAATCACAGCAAATATTTTTTACCCCTTTCTTTTGTGCTTTTCTGGGCACCTCCAAGATCCTTGAATGGTGATGGTCCCCAGGGGCTCACAACTTACCCCCAAAACCCTGGGAGGCTGCAGGTTGCCTTGACTGAATGCTGGCTCCCTCCTTTACCCTCTCAATTACATGACAACCTGTATTAAAATTACAAATGTATTTTTAGTCTCTATTTTTTCCCCCAACTCCACGATTTTTCTTACAGCTCATCCGCTGTAACAAATTCGACTTCATAAAGTGAAGGCACGGGCTGTTATTACCTTACAGAAATAAACGGGAACCGCCGATCTTTATTCCCAGGCCTGGCATTTGTCTCCTTGAATGCTTAATGTGGTTTTGGTTGACACTTCGGATTTGTTCCAGTCACTAAAGACAGCCACAAGCTCAGCTCAGGGGGCTCAGGTCGTATTTTCTCCCTCTCGCTCCTTGCAATGGATGTCGCTTGCAAGCCCCATGTTATTTGCTCTCTGGAGGGATGCCCCATTGCAAACCCCACGCTATTTTCTTGCTGGAGGGATTCTCAGAGGAGGAGGTGGGGATGCAAGCCATCTCTTTTTGCAAACCTCTGCACTCCTGGGGGGTTATTTTGCAAAACTTGAAGGAGCAGAGGATACTGCCCTGGTTTTGGTTGGTGCAGGGGCAAGGCAGCTGGCAAGGTGTGAGCTGGGGGAGGGCTCGCCCTGAATTTTCAAGGCTTGAAAGGGGTAAAAGCCAACAGGACAGACCCTGTGGGGCTGATGGCCATGATGGAGTTGGGATGCCCCACAGTCAGCAGGACCTGGGGCACCGTCCCATGGGATGATATGGGATGAGCTGTGATTCTGCTGCACATGAGCCCATCTCCACCTCCAACCCGACCACAGCTGCCCCCATCGCAGCCAAACAGCCCTTTGTGCCCCAGCGCCAAAGCAAAATCTGGCTTTTTTTGGACACCGTTTGCAAAGCTGCTGTACAACCCGCCACCACCATGCCCCTCCGGGTGCTGGGTCTGTCCCCTCTCTTCCCAGGCTGCTGTGTCAGCCCCGGGCCCTCCTTTTGGAAAAAGGGGCTCCAGCCCCCTGGGGGAAGCCATTTGGGTGGGAAAATGCAAAATCCACTGTTGGCAGAGCATCCTTTTTTCATCCCGCCATATCACAAGAGGCTCCATGAAGTCTTTGCTGTAACTACTTTAATTTTTGTGCAGCAAACGTGGAGGTACGATGGGGGAACCGGCAGCGGCTGTTTTCTGCTCTTGTTTCAGCGCTTGCTCATTTTGATAATGATTTTCTTGTTTTCTACCCGTATGTGGGGGAAAAAAAGCTGAACCAAGCATTCAGTGCGGCTGCCAGCATTGGCAAGATCAGAAAAAGATCCTAAAGTTATTGCTTCATTTTTTTTAACCCATTTTCAAGGCTGAGGAATATATGAAAGACCCTGATTTGGCACTACTGGTTTTTTTTCTTCTTTTTTTTTTGAATGGGAAGTATTGGAGGAAAAAGGAAAAATGCAGCATTTTTGCCTGCATCTAGCATCGATTGGTAGCAATTAGTTTTGTGAGCCAAAGACTTGGAAAATGAGTTCCAAATTAAAATGCGTGTCATCCTGCATATTGGGATGGAGGAGGGAAACGAGCCAGGGAAAGGGTGCCTGCAACTTTTAATCTTATTTATATCCACCCCTTGGCTGTCATCAGCCTATTTATGCAGCTGTGAAGACGTCCTCTCAAACGTCTTCCATGTATATATATCTGTACATGTGCACTTGTATATTTATATAGCTCCTGGGAGGATTCGTTTTGCAAAGCGATGGGGGATGTTTCACCAGCTGAGGCTGGGCTCCTTCCACCTCCGCTGCATGCAGACTGCTGCTCCCTTTTGGGTGCTTCTCTGGTTTTGAGGCTGCCCAGCGTGTTTTTGGAGAGCTTTTCGCATTATGAGCTGCTTGAGGTGTGCTTGGGATGCACATCCCGTTAGGGTTTCAAAAAGGTTCTGAGATGGGTTTATGTTAAATCGTTTTATGTTTTCCATTTCCAAGCTGGAAGCCCAGTTTTCCCATAAATCCCATGGGATAGATGCTCCTGGAGCGATGGGCACGATGGGAAGAGCACAGCCCCTACGTGCAGCTCAATTTTAGGGCTGGCAGCACGTTGTGGGGAGAAGAGTTGTTCTGGGACGGGCAGAAAATGTGAAGGGTTCCTGGCACACCCCAGGTGTGGGGGAAAAATCCGAGCAGCTTGAGATTTTTCATCTCAGAGGTGGCTGAAACGTTTCTTTTTTTTTTTTTTTTTTTTTTTTTTTTTTTTTTTTTTAAGGCAGAAGTGAGGGATTTCTGAAACAAAATGTTCTTTCCAGCTGAAAAACTGAAACCTTCCATTTGCAGGGAGGAAGAGAAAGGCCAAGCTAATCCTTTCAAAATACTCACCATTTTTCTAAAAAACATGACATTCAAGCCCAGAAAACCTCCCCGAGTGACTTACAGTTGTGAAATACTGCAGTGTTTTGAAAATCAGGGTGTTGTTTTTTTGTTTTTTGTTTTTTTTTTTTTCACTCCCCCAGATCTTTATTTTGGTGGAGAACAGCAAATTCAGCCTTAATATTGACTCATGGGCTCGGGGGAAGGGATTGGGGACATGCGTGCTGGATTTTGCCCGCATAGCCTGGGCATTTCTCCCTCTCCTAGAAGCACATAATGGGACATGGTGATATGGGGTAGTGGAGGACTGGTTAGTATTAGGTCAGAGGTTGGACTGGGTGATCTTGGAGGTCTCTTCCAACCTAGATGATTCTGTGATTCTGTGAAGAAATCACGGTGCTGCAGCAGCCGCTACCTCACACTGGTCTGTACTGGTGTGAACTGGGAGGGACTTCTCTGAACTGGTGGCTGTGATGGGCTTTTAGTCCTTTAACTCAGGGCGGGATCAGTCTCATTGAGCCATGCGTGCTGGATGGAAAGCTCTGCCTGAACACAGCCCTATTGCCCTCTTTATTTTTATTTTTTAATACATTTTTTTGCATGCAACGTGTGTACAAAATGCATAGAGCCAAAAAGCACGCTGGGGAGAGAGTCGTATATCAGAGCATTACCGAGAGCGATAATTTAATGAAAGCAAATACCTGGACTCGTGATTACAGCGGAGTGGGGAAATAAGGACTTCTTAAAAGCATTAGCCACTGGCACAGATTTATATGAATAATTATGGCCCAAACACCAGCCTTGGGAATTATCCATGGTGGAACCAAGACGAGGAGCTGGCCTAAATAAAACCCAAGTATTTGGAGGTATATAAAGTTGTGATATTTTGGGGGATATAATATCATAATATTTGGGGGGATATAATGCAGTAATTTGGGGGGAATAATACCTTAATATTTAGGGGTATAAACTATATATCCTCTCAAAGACTTGGGGATAAAAGCACTTCTCTGTGGTGCCTCTGGTGCACGCAAGCACAGCTGCAGATTCGGGTGCTCTGTGGCTTGCTTCTGCCCTTCCGCGTTGCTGCCGGAGCATGTTCATTATAGCATATTAATTACATGTATGAATTAAAACCTGGATGTGATGAAAAGCCTGTTGCTTACACGATGTGGCCCTTTTGCTCCTTGGGCCTTCTGACTGCTTGAGCTGCCGAGGGAGGAGGAAGGCATCGAGGAAGCAGCTTTGGTTCCCTGCCGGGGTTGGCACGGCCTGGCCGGAGCGGGATCGGCCGAGAGCACCCGGCAGTCGGCCAGCTGCCAAAAATGAAGCAGGGCTCCTCGTGACCGAGACAAGCTTGAGCTGAGTCCAGAGGGGCTTTGAACCAAGGAAATGATGTGCCGTCTCTGGCTCTGAGGAGAGCTTCAGGCAGAAATACCGGACAAGCTGCGTTTTGGGAACACTGATGTTTCACTTCACAATGGCTTTTTATTGTTAAAAAGGGATGAAAATAGCTGGAACTTTTGCTACTGCAGCAAAGCAAAGCGTCTGGGGTTAAACACAGCGTGTTGGGTTAGCCTGCAGTGACGCTTTTTTGCTTTTTGGCTGCTTGCGTTTCTATTTCTGATGGAATGATGCTAGCGAGGGTCAGAGGTGAACCAGCAGTCAGGGCTGGGAAAAGCAGGGCAGATTCTCCTTTTCTGTTGGGAATCAGGTAGGGGTCCATAAATTAAGATCTCCATAAATAAAAATCTTCTTTTCTGTAGAGAAAACGGGGCTGTTTGAAGATGGGCAGCGCGTGAGGGTTGGCCGTATCGCCGCAACCACATCCGCGTCGGCTGGTGCCTTGAATCTGCCCCATGGCAGCACAAAACGTCCTGGTTCCTTGTCTCTGGCCAAGATTCCACCAGAACTCTCTCTTTTCCCATTACATCCGAAAAAAACAAAGCCACGGGGACGGAGCAGGTGTGCGAGGGATCCGATTTAGTTTTGCACCAGGTGTCAAGCAAAGGGAGCACGAGCTGGGGTTTGGGAGCAGTGGTGTGGGGTGTGCTTCTGCAGCACAAAATGGGGTAATTAACCAAGGAGAGATCCCCATTAACGTTAATGGGAATTATCCGCATCTAATTACCCCTCTGTGCTATACCTGTAGTAGTGGGAAGCGACTTCATTGCAAGGGCAGGTGCAGGAGCTGGTCACTGGGGGCCTGCTGAGATCCTGAACGCATTTCCTTGAGTTTTTCAACCTACAGGGAAAACCTGGTTCCTTCCCAGACCTGGTGAGGACTTTTTTTTGCCAAGGAACACCTCAAAAAAGCCCATTTTAGGGTCACTCGACTCCCCACAGAGGGCAGGGGGGGACGGGCAGCACAGGCAGACGAAGCCGCGTGCTGCTCTTTGCCGATTTCCTCATTAATCTTGATTACGGAGCCCTCGCGCTGAAGTTAATTTTCTTGTAGATGCATATCAGTCATGTAGCTGGGAATCTCTCACACGCTAATGAGGAATCTCAGCCTCGACACGTTATTACCCTGCTAATTAGTACACAGGCTTCTTCTGGAAAGGTCAGGAGAGAGGAGCTGAAAAACTTCTCTTTTCGCAGCCTTTTTTTTGGTGTCAAATTGGGGTCGCCGTCTACAGACGGAGGAGACGCCTGAAATTCTCTGCCCTGGATTTAAGACGCTCCCAAAGGGCACCAGGGACAGCGCTTTGGACCTCATTTTTTGGCCGGATCCATCTGCCAAGGACAGGAAGGGCATCAGGCTGCCGGTGCCCGTGGGTGAGGCCGGAGGACGGCGACTCCATCCCCAGGCGGGGATTTTCTGTGCTGCCAGCCTCCTGCAACCTGCAACCTGGGACCAGGCTGTGGGACAGCCCTTATTCTGAAAACCAAACCCAACCAAAGCGGCTCATTTTGCTCCTTTCCGGGGGCTGTCAGCTGAGTGCCTTCACCAGCCGCTGAATTCACACAAAATTAAAACCCAGGCAAAACCCAATGAAGCCAGACACCCAATACAAACGGCAATATTTTTTTCCAACAATTTACATCACTTACTGTCTCCTCTAATGTCCTGGGATGCAGCTGACGGCCCGCACGCTCCTCGCTGTGTTTTCTTGCTCTCCGGTACTAAATCTGGAGGCTGTCAAAGACGTTTTGCCGGGGGAAGACGGCTCCTTCTCTAAACGTTCTGGGATGCTCGGTTCACGCCTCTCCTGGGTCATTGCTCCTGCTCAGGGCAGGGAGCTTTTGCACCCAAAAAGCAGCTGCAGAGCTGCAAGGGGATAAAACTGGGGTCGAGAAAGATTTGCAAGGAGCGGATATCTCACACCTGCCCCCTAACTTCCCTTCTTCTCTTCACTGGTTTTATCTGGGTGGCCCTTCTGCACTTTGAGCCTCTTCTCTGCCTCTCAGTGCATTTCGCCCATGGGCTACAGCATCCGAAGATGGAAAAAAAAACAGCTCCATGCCCCTCCTGGGCATGGAAAAATGAGCAGCACAGAAAAGGGGATGCTAAATGATGGAGGCTCAGCACAGGGAAGTAAGAGGAGAATAAAATCCTGACGGAGGCATCTGGGAGCTGCAGCTTGTCCAGGAGCTGACAGCACCCATTGGGTCAAGCACGGGTGGCTGCGCAGCTCGGCTCAGCTTCACCTCAGGGCTGGCTGTTTAGGGAAGTGTTTTAGGGTCCTCAGGGGCTCCCACTGTCATTGATAGTCCTGTGAGGCTAACGAAAATGTGATGCCTTTGGGAGGGGGCTATCAAATCTGCCATCAGATAAAGCGAGATTTGATTTCCAGGCATCTCCACGCAAAAGCACACCCAGCTTTTCCAGGCTGTGGGAGAGGGGAGAGAAAATCCAGCCCGTGCAAAGGAATGTCACCAATTAATTGATGTGATTTGATTTTGCACTGGCCTATGCAGAGCCCATTTTTTTTAACGGGGGTTGGTTATTGTAAGGAAGAAGCCGTAACCCAGTGGATTTTGTCCCACTGGTGCTGCTGGTGGTGCTGGTCTCAGCGCAGAGGCTTTTTGCAGATGGAAGCCCTACGGAGGACGCTGGGGGGTGTTTGCATGAGGCTGGCTGGGTGCTACTGGAAACGAGGGGAATTCCTGGGGTTTTGAGCAATGTCAGCTGGGGTTGAGGGCTGTGCAAAAAGGTGTTGGGGACACAGGGCAACCACACGGGACTGGGCAAGTCAAACGCAATCGCAAGAGATAATTTTGCAATGAAAACATCGAGGAACTAATTAAGTGCGGAGAGCTGGATGAAAGCGAGGTCATCTGCCATGGAGGGCCATGGAGGGATGCACAGCCAGGACAGAGCATAACTGGTGGGGGGGAACGGCCCCAGGACCGGATCCTGATCCTGGGGGCTGCAGGGAGAGGGGAGATGCTGAGTGAAAGCCCCCTGCACCAGGGGGATGGCTGCAAACTGCTGCTCTGCAGCTCCTCTGTCTGTCCCAGCCTGCTTCCCCTTCCCCTGCCTGCATCCAGCATCCTTCCTGTGTGTCCCCCCCC
>CM021785.1:7057625-7081649 GCA_011076525.1 Nettapus auritus | reverse complement strand
AAAAAAAAAAAAAAAAAAAAAAAAAAAAAAAAAAAAAAAAAAAAACAGACAAACATCATAACCCCGTTCTCGCTGCCTTCAGTTCACCGGAGGGGGGGTGTGAACAGGGAGAGGCGGCACAGCACCACATGAGGACGCGTGTAGAGGAAGAGGGGATCCAAGCTGTTTAAATCCAAGTGATGTTTTGGGGAAAATTACATAGAAATACACACAAGCCAAAACCAACGTGCTTCTCAGGGCGCACAGGTTAAGGGTGCAGAGGCAGGCAAACCTCTGTCAACGGGCAAAACTCGTTGGGACCAACTGCTGAAGAACGAAATAACTTCAGAGATATCTGCGTGGGGTTCGGTTGCGAAGAGCCAAGGGTTCCCCGGGGAGAAAAACTCATCGCAGACCCCCCCACACCCCCAGTCGCATATCGCGACCGGTTCCTCCCTGCGAGGCAGCCGGGCAGGGCAAAACGAAGCCCCCGCGCACCGCCGCATCCCGGCCGCTGGGGCTCCGTGACTTCTCTCGCCGGTTCTCAACTTTACCCCGGCTGAATTTGATCTTTTTCACCCTTTTTTTTGCCTCCCCCCCTTCCCCCCCCTCGCCTTTTATGACGGTATTTTTTCTCACTCTGTTTTCTCCCCTTAACCTCCTCTTTTTGTTGTCCGCCTTTCATTCGAGGCGAGGCTTTACAGCTTGCTACACTTTCTAAGTGCATCAATAGCCACTTTAGAAATACAAACAACTTTTAAAGATAAAATAACCAAACCAGAATGGGACTTTCAATGGGGGAATAGTTGTTGTCCTTTACCATGGAGTGTGCAGCCGCCTCTGCCTAATCCAGCTTTCATTTTCACCGACAAATGCCAAGAATCTATATCTGTCTCCCAACCCCTCGGGAGCTTGATTACACGACAAAAGGCTGCCATTATCCGCGGGAGAAAACAGGGAGGGGACACGGGGGCTCGGGCCTCTGAGGATGAGGGCATCTCCAAACTATTGACTTAGTGGATGAAGTCAAGAGCAAACACGCTGAGATCTAAAGGGGGGAAGACGCTTGCGGAGGAGGGGGGGCGGGTGGTCAGAGAAGGAGCAGAGGAAAAGTGGCAGCAGAAAGCCCTTGGGAAGGGGAGAGCTTTGGGGGGGGGGATGGGGGAAATCAGCCCGCTGGTGGAAGGATTTCCCCCCCCCCCAGAAAGCCCGCTCGCCCTCCGACCCCCTGTTATCCCCCCACACCCTCACATGCCCTCGTTTCCCGGAGAGTTTCCTCGGGTCTTCAGCCCCCTGGGAACTTGGGGTCTCTCTCCCCCCAGGAAGGAAAAAGAAGGGAAAGAAGGGGGACAGCTCGGGGTAGCGGCGGCCGAACCCCGCTTTTCCTCCCTTTAAACCGGGAACGAACCGGGTCAAGGTCGAGGTCCGGGAGCTGGGAGGGGGGCACGGAAATGGGAAGGGGCCGGAACCCACCCGTGGAGCCCTCCCGGGTCCGGCGGAGAGGAGCAGCAGCCCCACTCCGGCTCTTTTCAGCTTTAAATCGCCGCGTTTGCATGAGTGCCTCATCGGGCACCGCCGCGCGGGGATTTGCGGGGCTCATCCCCGGCCCGTCGCGGACCGAAGTCATTTCAGCCCTAGCCGTAATTTATCTGGGTCACCCAGGGAGAAATCCTCCGGGCACGGGGAGTCCTACGAAAAGCACCAAAGGAGTCCCACAGCCCTTAATTATTCAAGCGCTGCGTTTAAGCCATCTGCTCTCCGCCCGAGTTTGGGGAGCCCAAAACCCGCACCGGTTTAAGAGGTTTCCAGGTGTGAACGCGTGCTTCGGGCTGGGCCCCGCGAGCGTCCCTTTTTTTCTGTAATCCCAACAGCGTTAAACAAAGGGAGGGGGTGGCGGCGATAACCCGGAGGATCCCATTTAAACGACAAAAGCACACGGGGAGCCTAAATTCATCTTTTAGGCGAGTTTATCCCCTCGGATGGAGGGCAGGCTGTTTGCAGCGGGGGCCGAGCATCTCGGCTCCGGGGGGGCAGCCGGGCTTCTTCCAACCCAGTCGCGTGCTTTTATTTATTTATTTTATTTCGTGTTTGTTTTCATTTTTTCCCCCTCTGTGTATATGTAAAGAAAAAGGCGGTGAACCTGCTGTTCGCAGCGGTGCTCTGGCCGGGGCTGCATGGGGACCCCGGGGTCCCTCGCTGAGTTTTCTCTCTGGGGAAACCGCACGGGATCCCCCGGCTTTGCAGCCCTGTGGACAGTTCAGTGTCTGGCAGGGAAAGAGCAGCTGCTGCGAGAGGGGGAATGAGTGTCGGAAGAAAGAAAAATCCTCGTAATCTTGGGACGTTAATAATCTACGCCGCCCTGAATCCCAAAAGGCAGCGGGGCCGTCTCTCTGATTTATTTTTATGCTAGCCTAGTTTGCATCCCAAAGAAGTAAACTGCTATTTTTAACCACTGGTTTAAAGCTTAATTAAAAGCCCCTAAACTGATTGTTTTGAAAATTGATTTAGAGGAATTGCCCCAGGGCTGAGACGCTATCTAAGCCAAGTTGCAGTCCCAGAGCTCTCGGTGGTGTCTGAATCGTTAACCCCGAAGAGCCGGGAGTCGCGGGGATGGATGACACATGGGCTGGCCGGGCTCCTCACGCCCCCTGGAAAGAAAGGTCCTTTGTTAGCCCGGGCTACTGGCTTGCTCGGGTGGATCTCCGCCGGTTTCCTGGCGTTGCTAGCTTTAATTGAATTAAGAGAAGCTCTGCCATGCTGGTGACACTGGGACGGGAGGGCTCTGCCTTTCATCTGCGGCTCGGCGGCTGAGCCCGGCGGGGGTGGGGGGAGAAAAGGGGGTTCGGGCACCCCCCCAGGGTGGCTCTGCTGCCAGGGCTGGGTGCCCGGAGCCTTCCCTCCGCCCGCTGTCCCCCCTGCGGGGGCTTTACCTGCTACCAGCGGGCGAGGTGGAAGCTGGCTGGAAGGCTTTGTAGCTGGGGAAGGGAAGTGGTGCTTCAGAGCCGTAATTAGATGTAAACAAGAATAGAGACGGGGCTCCGTGGTCAGACAACTTGATTGTGAAGGGATTAACACCTAAGTAAACCAATAAAGGCCCCGCGGGGATGGCGAGAGGGCTGCGGGCCAGGCAAGCGCGGCGGGGCACATGGGGGCACCCCATCCCATCCCAACCGGGAACGGCGCTTTCCTCCCCACCGAGACACGCGTGGGGACCCCCCGAGCCCCAGAGGCTTCAGGAGCCCCTGCTGGAAGGCTCTGAGCAAAGGTTGGGGCCGGTTTTGCTGTTGGTACTCGCTGGGAAGCGCCCTTCGCGATGCCTCAAGGCGGGTATCCCCTCTTCGGCCGGCGCCCATCTATCCTAATTAACGGGGGAATAAATGAAGGGAAGGGGTCCCCCACCCGCCTGTCCTCACGTAGGCAGGGCCATCTACTTTGCCCAGAAGGCTTCCCTAGCCCCTCAGGTCTCTCTGTCCCTTTTTAGGGATATTTAAACAGGAAACTTTCCGAGCCACATCGAGCAGAACGCTCCTGGGCATAGCTCGCCAGGTTTGCCCCCAGCCGGGCTTTTGTGCTGGTTTCTTTCCCTCCCAGTTCGCCCTCGGCCGGTATTTTCCCCTCCCTTCCTGCTCGGAGGGGATGAAGGAGTTTAACCTCTGGAAAATGGGGGCTGCGGTACCTGGCAACCTCTTTCCCGGAGCCTTTTGGGGCTTGAGAGAGGTACCTGAAAGGCTCAGAGTCAAACTGGGTTCGGTAAATGTGGTGGGTTTTGTTTTCCTCCAGTGGTCTCTTTGCTCCGCTGGCAGGGCTAATATCGGAGCGCTCTAGGGTGTGGGTATTTCTTCCTCCTGATTGCAAATAACCGAAAGATTAGCACCAGCAGCTGTTTGGAATTGGAACAATGGAGAGACCTAGGAAGTGGAGAAATTGAAAAAGGAGAACCCCCCCCCAGCCCCTCCTAATCACCCAGCTCAAAGTTCACGAAGTCAGCCTGCATGACTTAACGTGACCTCCACCTCGGTTTCGCGAGGCTGTTTGCTTATATGAAGGTCGAGGTGGGGGGAGAGGCAGAACGGGGGTGGGAAGGAAAATAGCGGGGCGTTTAATGCAATTTCCAACAGAAATAGGCGGCCCCGTCTGGCCCCTCAGCAGCCTGTAGCCCCTTGCCCCCGTGGGTTTAGGGGGCGACCATCTCCTTGCCGCCACCCCAGAGGGCTTGGGGTGGGAGAGAGGTGGATGAGGAGGGGTCCGGTCTGTGCCCAGGAACAGGCTGGGGGGGTGGGATGCTGTGGGGCAGGGGCTTTGGGGGCTCTGCCGGCCGTGCGCTGGCTGATGGAGTGTGAGAGCGGCTAAGCTGTCAAGCGGGTTTTGAATGGGATCTCCTAATGGATTTGACTCGGAAATCTCGACTTGACCAGTTTTTTCCTCTTTAAAACAAACTCATTAAACTTGTCAACACTCATTAGGGCCTTAAAACGCTGAACTGGAGTCACCGGGGAGAGAGGTTGGTGGGGGGCTGCCCGGGGAAGGAGGTGGGGAGGGGGTAGCCGAGCATCGCCGAGCTGCGGGGCCGGGGCTTTACGGGGAGGGAGAAGGGGAAAACAACCCCCTGCCAGGCAAAGAAAGGCGTTAACAGAGAAATCAAATGAGGAGAGAGGGGAGGGGGGCGGACTTTGGGCCGCTGCTTGGAAATGGGGGCATCTCCGCATCCCCTCTCTCCCCCCCGTCCCGCTCCGGGCTGGGCTGCAAAGGGGGCGCGGGGAAGGGGAAAGCACCGAGGTGCGGGGCGGGCGGCTCGGTCTGCTCCAAAACAATCCCCATCCGATGTGTTTTGGGTGATATATCTCTATATCTGCCAGGCTGGGATTTCTGCAATTGCCGGAGGAAGGTGGAGTTAAGAGGAATTCGGGGGGGAGGAGGTTAGAGCCAGCCTTCAGCCCTAAATCCTCTGGAAATCAGCCCGCTCTCCGAAATTCCTCCCCAATCCCCCTACCCAAAATATTTTGAGAGCTGTAAAATCGGTCGGAGATCGTCTTAATTCCGTCGGCAGGACGAAAATCGCTTTCGGGGTGTGTGCGCGCAATTAAACGTTGCGCATTTCTCCGTCTCTTTTGAATAGCGGTTTTGTTTGGGGTTCATTCAGATTTTTTTTTTTTTTTTTTTTAAAAGGGTTTGTTCTGATGCTTTTCAAGCCTCGGTTCCCCTTTAAGGGGGAAAAAAAAAACACCCCCACCCCTATTAAAAAAAAAAAAAAAAAAACCTTCGAGACCTTCTGTTATTCCCCTCTCTGAGAATGAGAACATCAGCTATTCAAGCGTATTGATGAACTCCCCCAAAAAGTTTATTAAGAGAAGCGAAAACAAAAGGACTAAAGGCCGCAGGCAACTGGACAGACAGTTTATAAACTAAGGTCCCATTGTCCCCCCGAGGCAGATGCATGAATACCTCTGAATGGGTCCCTTTGGAGTGACAAGATCAAGCCAGACAACAGCATGTTAAAAGGAAGGAGCGCTGTTTCTCTTTCTCTAGCCGAAAGATCTGCTCCCCCTACTCCTCCTGCATTAATGTACATCTGCAGGGGGAGGAATAAATAGCTCCTTAGGATCTGCGCCGCTCGGGGTTTTTATTCTTCCACCCCCAGCACCGGCTCTTTGCACCATATGCTCCAGATCAGCCTCCTTTCTCCGCAGCCTCCAGCCAGGCAGTCGCCTAAAACGATCGCCATCAATCGCAAACTTTCTGCTCCCTTTTTTCCCCCTCCCTCCATTCCTTCCCCCCGCCGCTGTTAAAATCGCGATTTACGGCCTGCTTGCCTAGGAGATCCCCTGTGGTCAATTAGGTTTGCACAGAGCAATTTAACTAATAGGCTTTGATGGATTTATTTTATTTTTTTTATTATTTTTTTTTTTTTTACCCTGTGGTGGTGGTGGTGGTGAGGAACACCCCAAGCATCCCGTGGAGAGGGGCAGGGGATGGCAAACCTGCAAGAGCCCTGAAACCAATGCCTAAACCGACATTCGATAATAATTAATTCATTAAAAGAAGTCCTGAAATCAATGCCAAATCTTCTGCAGGCTCTGCTGCTGGCGTGGGTCACCTCGCTCTCACCAGCTGCTCCGGCCTCCGCTTTGCGGGTGGCAGGGATGGGGGTGGGCAGCATTTGGGTACATTTGGGTAATGCCCAGCAGCTTTGGCTTCTCCTTAAAATTGCAGTGAGCCCTATGAGGGCCCAGTCCCAGGGGATATTAATGCCCATTTGCAGTCGATGGTGTTTTAACTTTATGATATTGGGGCATTTCATTGCCTGGATGGTGGAAAAATAAGGAAAGAGCAAGTTTGCCATCACTCTGCCTGTCAGAATAACTCCTAGAGGCACAGACCGCAGCCCATAGCCCAGATAGGATGTAAATCTGAATGCAGAGATGTTTGCAGCCCCCCAAAATGCCTCAGTGTGGGGGTTTGCAGGTCCCCTCTGTCCCCATTGTCACACTGAGGTGATCTCGCTACTCCGGAAAGCTGTCAGTGAGCCCTCCAGGTGGGAACACCTCAGCCCCGCTGCCACAGTGGCTGCAAGGGTTTTTGGGGCTGACAGCTCAAGGGTCGGATTGACCCAGTGCGTCTCTGGTCACCACGGGGCCATATGCCTCTTTGCACGCTCCTAACGAGAGGCAGCTTTGAGTGCTAGGTTGGGAGGTCAAGCGACAATAATAATAATAAAATTACCCCCTTCCCCAGCCTCACCTTCCCCTCTGCAGCGGAAGAGTTGCTATTTCATGGCTGGCTAAAGCCAAACTTCCCTCAAGGGGGTTATGCGACTTATGACCCTGCTAACCCGTACTTAGTGCTTTCCAAAGGACGCCTGCTCCTAGAGAGGTGACCTGAACGCAGACTGAGCCACAAGGGCAAAACCGATCTATTGACAAAAACCTAAAGCAACAGGAGGAGAAACACTGAACAAAAGTAATAGTAATAATAATAATGATGATGATTAGGGCAAAAGTGTTTCCCTGCTAGGGAAATACCTGCTCAATCAGCTAGGGCAATAGTGCCCAAGGAGCTGCAGGAAGCGCTGTGCAGCTCTGGTGACAGCCCTGCCATGCCTTAATCTACTCATGTGCCCAGTCTCAGCTCCTGCTTGTAGGGTCTGACTTCGGGGAAGCATGACAATTTGGTCCCAGGCTAGAATTAACTGGGCTTCTGACCCTTCGAGCGAATGCATCCACATTTGATTTTACTCACACGAGTAATCCCTTTGCCCTCCATGGACCTACCGATGGGAGCAGGTGTCTGTAGGACGGGCAATATGTTGCTGCCCCTTAAATGTGGGAATATTTTTTGTGTTTCCTTTTGGGGTTTCTGTAAGGCACCTTTGCCTGAATGCATCACAAATGGGATGGTGGAGAGGAAAAAAAAAGCAACAGATGAGGAGCTGACGTGATGAAAGACCAGCAGATTTTGCGTCCTTCCCATCCCCACGGTGGCTCCCTGAGGCATTTCAAAGGAAAAAAGAAATAGGAAAACACAAACATAATCAAACCAAGGAGCCAGTTAACCAGGCCAATACCCGGAATCCCAAAGTCCCATTTAGCTGCTCGCAGGATTATCACTTGTTGCCGATTCAAAACCAGCAGGTGTTGTCAGCTATTTATGATCACTGTTATTTATACAGTGCCACTGGTGTGCCTGGCGCTCGGCACACACATACAGATGAGAGCCAACCTCTCCCCTGAGAAGATACCAAACTAAATTAGACTTAACACAGAGGCAGACGTTAATACACAGCATATGGGGACGAGGCGAAAAGAGGTTCAAATCCACAAAGATCGTGCAATCTCCAGGCATTAAATCCTGCACCCGTCAGCTTGTTAGTTCCCGTTTTAGGTAAAAAGCCAAGAAATAGATCCGCTTTTACGCACAGGGAGCCGGTGGCATGAGGGTAGGGAGCGAGGCCCGGTGCTTCACTTTGCTTTGCAGACTGATGGACGGGTGTTGTTTGCCTTCTGTGACGGGAGTGATGTTTGTAGCCGTGGCATTTTGCGGCGTGTGGATGCACAGGGAGAGGTGGCTTGTGGCACAGGAAGGAGCCGGGGGGAAAAGTGAAGCAAAGGTGCTTGCTCAGGTTCACACAGCGTGTCAGCAGCAAAGCCAGGACTGGAGCCCCGCATGAAGATTACTAAGCAGAGCCCCATCCACAGCCTTTCCCTTCAAAACCTGGTGGTTTTAGGCAGGAAAATTCCCATGGTATCTGCAGGGTTTTACCAAAAGATTGAATAGGGACCTGGAGATTTGGCTTTCTCTTTTTTATTTTTTCCTTTTAAAATTTTTTTAATTTTTCTTTAGAGGCAAATCAGCTCACAGAGGAAACAACTTCACATTACTTGGAAATAAAACACATTTCCAGCTTAGGATGCAAAGGCTTACGTTTGTGGGCGACTTTATCCAAATGAGTCATCCCATCCCATGTCTGTGAGAGGATTCCCCATGTAAGCAAAATTGACCAATACGACATTTATAGGGATTGGGCCAGGCACCGGTAAGAAGTATTCCCCAGCCAACGGAGGCTGCAAGGGGAAGGAAATCAGCTCTGCAACGAAGGCAGCCTCCTCCTGTCCTGGTCTTAAAAAACCAAAAGTCATGAACCCAGTAACTGGTCGCCGCTTAGCTGGCAGGGGTGTAAAATGCAAAGCAACCCCCTGTAGTTATTTGAAGAAGGCTCAGTCCTGCTGTAAAGCTCTATAAACTGGGCTTCTTCCCCCATCCTCTCCTCCCCGGCATGTTTTAAATGATTTTGGATTTTAATGCAGGGCCCGGAGCTCATTCCATCGTATTCATGGCATCAAACAAGAGGCTGCTGCCCCCAGCTGGGTTCCTTGAACTTAGAAGTAAAGCTCTACCCAATATTACCTTAATTAATTAACTAAAGAGACAATGGCTTTTGAGGTCTCACCTCTGTTTCCAAGGAGGGGGGTCTTTTGACAGAGCCCTGCCATAAACTAATTCAGAGTTCCAGCAAGGAGTCATAGGGGGAAGAGTTAAATGACACTATTTACTTGTTTACCAAGACAATTTATGTCATATTTGTTTTTCCCCACCTTCTGTCTGCAGCACTGAAAACTCTGTTGGGGGTGCAGGGGGAAGGAGGAGGAGAGGGTATTATTTGCATTAGCCACTGAAATCAAAGCATATTCCCATCTGAAAAATACCACTTCATAGCTGTTGGTATTTTTTTTTTTTTTTTAATTTTAATTTACAAAAAGTTTTTGAAGCTTTCCAGGTTCAATATAACACATCTGAGCTTTGATGCTTTAAAAGTGCTATAAAGAGCTACAGGCAACATCACAGTTAACCAAAAAATATATATTTCAAGGCTCCTGTGAGCACTTGTATCTCCTCTGAATGTTGTGTTTTTTTTATTTTTTTTTATTTTACTTTTTTATTTTGTATTTTTTATTATTTTCATTTGCAAGCAAGCGCCAAATAGATGGTTGTTGGTTTACTCCACCTAGAAACAGATATCTCATACTTTGTAACAGCAAGAAAAAACTTTTAAAAGGTCACAGTGAAATGCGACTGGCTGGAAAAATCTATCTAGGAACACATAGGTAACACACCAGAGCATCATTATGGGATTTCAGGTCACCACCCCCCAGCTGAAGGGCAATATGATCAGTACTTTATAGGGAGGGAAATTAAAGCACAGGCTAGATCAGGTGTGTCACTCCACGTCCCATTGGGAGCTCACAGTTAAAGAAGGAACTGAGCCTGTGTCTCATGAGATTCTCCCTCCATCGGAGCCTTCTCCATCTCAAATCGTCTCAGTGCTGCGGCTAAACCCACTCGCTGTGCCAAATTCTCATATAGCATAAAATGGCTTCACTTCATGTAGTTTTGCAAACTGAGTAGGTCACAGACTGTGGATTTGAGAAGGGTCTTCTGGTATTTTAGGTCTGTGACCCACAAGCTCTGTATCTCCTATTTTTATGTACTTCCAGGAGTAGCATTTTGATTATTTGGCAAATGATACCACTATCTTCCCAATTTTGTTTGCTAAAAATCATCTGTGCTGACCTGTCTAAGGACTCTCAAGAGGTCCCATCTAGAGTCAGGTTCCTTATGTGCTAAGAAATGAGGATATTTTATTTTGTAGGAGATTCCCCCTTTGCATCAGTGAAGGAATCAGTTACTTCCCTCTCCAATCTATAAATATTTGGTCTGTGTTTCATTGCTTAGAACTTAGGTTGGCGCATGCAAAATATATTTGTGTATTTCAGAGCTCTGGGGCATACGAAAACGTGATCATTCATAACCACATCTCCCAATTTAAGGCATGCAGTTTTGGAGGCTTAGGCTTTGCCAATGAAAATTTGGTCCTTATTGTCTCCTGTCTCAAATCAGCAATTACTTATGTCCATACTTAACTTTATACATGTGAATAGTCTGATGATATGAAACACAGGCACGATAAGAAGATACTTCCACTACAGCCTCCTATGAAAGTGAGGAGCTGAAAGAGGGGTCATTAATTCAGTTAGCAATAAGCATTCCCCAGTGCATGCAAGATCTCTTTTTATATTTGTTTTAGCAGAGTTGTGCTCACGTGCAAGGCTTAAGGGACGGGTTCTGTTATAAACCAGTGAATCTTTATACATATATATATATATATATATACATACTTTAGCTTGCACCAAAATATGGAACTTCACCTGTTAAATCTAGTTACTGATTTTTTAAAAAGGAACTGAATTTTATTTCACCACCACTTTAGTTAATGTGCAAATGTGCAACCTCACCCAGCTCTCTGAATGTTTTGTCTACTGGCGATGGGGCTGAGCAGGGACTCCAAGCAGCACCTTTTCACTTCGGGCTCTAGCAGTCGATTGCTTTGTTTTTGATCAAGCTGCTTCCCCTCTCCATGGCTCTGTTTGTGTTCCCACTCTGTTTTGTCTGACCAGGGACTGTCTTTTTACTATGCGTTCATTCCAGTGCCCAGCATTAATGGGGAACCAAAATGACCAGTCTGTCTCATTCTTACAATAATAACATTGAACACTGCTGCTCTGGTTTAGCTAAACGTCTCCTGAGGCTGGACGATTACTAAGAAACCTCTAAGTGCTGCAAGAGCTACTGTTAATAATTCAGCAGGTTACCCTTTTTCATGTGAAAGAGCTCTGGACTAGCACTTCTCAACACCACTAGCAAAGATGCTAAAGCTGTTGTCCTTGTCTTGTCAAGGCTCTGAGGAGGTTGCTCTTCATTATTATTGGTCCCTTAACTACTTGGTAGACTCAAGGCTGCTGCCCCTTTGGGTATTTAATGATCTGTCTCATGGGAAACTGCTCTGTTGCAGTCAGACAAGTCACTTCTTGCTTATTCCCCCAAAACAAATGCCAGCTTTTGCTCAGCTACTGCATCCCACCCCAGCTCTGGTTATGCATCAGTAGGAGCCCTTGCTCCAACTCACACTGACTTTGCAGTCATGCAGTGATGCATGAGGACCATGTTGATGGTAATTGTGAAGTGGCATCATTACCATTTCTTGGTCAAGGTTAAATCTTACTGGGAGAAGTGTTGCACTTCCAGCTTCTAATGACAAAACACTATATCAAGGGCAAACTCAGGCTGTCAGTGATTTGCATGGGGCTTGGCTGGCTTTGATTCCCGCACTGCCCCAGCTGCCGGCACGTTCTTGCCACTCAAGCCTCTGATCTTTGCAGGGGGCTTGGAGGGTTGGGCAGGACTGTCTGCTCGAAACACATTAGAACAAAAAGTGACATCGGCAGTGCTGGTGTCACTTTGTCCCTCCTCTCTCCAGGAACCGTAAGCCTTGATTAGGGTTGTGCAACTTTACAATTTCCATTTCCTCCTTTCCCAGTCACAAATATGACAACAGAGCAAGCGATGGCTGTTCTTTTCTACAGAGAGAAGAAAATATCACTGGGCCTGTTTGCCAAGCTGGTCTGAATCAACGTTCCCCTAGAAAATGCGGTGGCACCAAGAGGGCTGCTGCAGCAGTTGCCAGGCATATCCCTGCCCCATTTCTTTGACACCTTCTCTTTGATTCTGATCAGACGCTACCTGCCCATGAAAACAGGCAACTTACAGCTTATCCTTCATCGGATGCTCACATTACAGGGACCACAAAACTGTAATTACTCAGACCTTGGGGTTTGGGACACAAGTCTGATTTCCTTGGGGCTCACCTGAGACTCACCCGCTCAGTGCATGTTTCAGTTTGGACTCAAGCCAGAGAGCAGGCCATTTCCAGAAGAGGGGAGAAAGGATGTCTTGTTTATCGGCTAAGCACCTGGCTCCCTTTACCCATGCGGCACTGCTTATGATGTGCCTTTAAGTGGGGCAAGAGGGCGAGGGGATTGGAAACACTTCAGAAATGTAAATGCCGTCCATTTGTTTATAATTTTATACCCCAACGTGTAACCTGAACCTGATGGAGTCAATAAAGAATGAAACCTCTGCATGTTTCCTACCTCAAAAATACTGGAGCAAATCCAGGGCTCTTGAAGGCAAATTATTCCAAAGGGCTGAAAGGAAAATAAGAAGGAATTAAAAAAAAAAAAAAGAAGCCCGACTTTTGCATTTTTTTTTTTTTTTTTTTTTTTTTTTTTTCCTACTCCCAAAGTTTTGAATGAGTGCCCTTACTTGTTCTCCAACATCAATGGGCAAGCAATGCATTTTCAGGAGCATGGCCAGCTAGCTGCGAAGCAAGCCTGCAATTTACAAATAATTACATTTGTTCAGAGGAGTTTTGAGGACAGAAACTAATTCCAAGGGAATGAAATTTTTCAGTCTGGGGAGAAATCTCAGTGAGGACTTTTCATATTCCATTCTTTTTTTCAGGGAGAGGAATTTTCTGCTCACGAAATATAAGTTAAACACCTCAGGATGAGCTTACTTGTTGCAATTATGCAGTTTGGGTTATTAAATTAATTGTGAATATATTTTGCCATTAGCATTCTTGCATAGTGAGGGTTTTTTGTTTTCGTTTTCTAAATGCAGGGTAAATCAGCTTACATGGGATAAAACTGACCTAGCTGTAAAACTAGTGTCTGGACTTTGCATGCCACAAATTGAAGAGTCACATGGAAATAGAGGTGTTGATTTCGCCGATTAAACCAAATTAAAACCACTGTGATGCCACTTTTTTTACATCTCTCCTAGTCCAATATTCTCTAGTGTTTGTTTACGTCCAGCTGAAGCCAGTGGTGAGCCAATTATTTCAAGGCACTGCAAATGTGTAATTTCTATTTCTTCTTCTGGAGTGCGTCGGTTTAGACTGGGAAGAAAATACACTGAAAAAACAATGCAGAGACCACGCTTTTGCTCAGGATTTGTACAGATCCTGGTGCACTGTGCAAAGAGGGGGCAGCATCTGGGGAACTCCATAGGTGTATATTTATTTTGTAAAGTAGTAGAGTAGTATGGGATATATAAGGAACTGTAAATCACTGTCATATGAGGACAGGCTGAGAGAACTGGGCCTGTTTAGCCTGGAGAAGAAAGGACTGAGGGAGTACTCTTAATATATATAAATACCTGAGGGGAGAGTGTCAAGAGGATGGAGCCCGTCTCTTTTCAGTTGCGCTCAGTGACAGGACGAGAGGCAACGGGCACAAACTGAAGCACAGGAGGATCTGGCTCAATATGAGGGGGCACTTCTTTACTGGGAGGGAGACAGAGCACTGCAGCAGGTTGCCCAGAGAGGTTGTAGCATCTCCTTCTCCAGAGATACTCAAAACCCGCCTGGATTTCATCCTGCGCAAAGTGCTCTAGGTGATCCTGCTCTATGGGGGTGGTGGGACTAAGTGATCTTCAGAGGGCAGCTTGGGGTTATGCTGGCAGGACTTGAGCTCTAGAGTGCTTTGCGCAGAATCCTTCTGCTTAGAATCAGCTCTGTGGCCATTAGAAATGACAGCAGCTCCACTGAGATGGGGTCAGCACGCTGCTTTGCCTTGCTCTGTGATCCATCCCATGTGCGTCCTTCCTCGGGGCTGAATCATGCTCCCAGTTACAATGCTTGGGCTCTGTGCAGCCAAGAGGAAAATCTGGCTCTCACTCTTTCTGGGCATTTGGATAGCAGGGATGTCCACTTCCTGCGTCCTCGTGCCATCGCTCCTCTCGGCTCTTCAGTCCCCCATGGCTTTCCTGCTCAGCTCCCACACTGTGGCGGTTTTGCTTTGCTCTGGGCTAGCTGAAGACACTCAGAGCAGTGCTATGGTAGCAGTGAGCAAGCCAGCTGAAAGGCTGCCAGGTTCCCAGAGATTTATCCAGTCTTGTTATCCTATGGATCTAGTAGAGGTAAGCACTGCCGTTAACTCTGTGCTGTTGCAGAGCGTGGGTCTGGGATGGGCTTTTCTGGGGACCAACCCAGCCTTCCCCAGTGCCAGCCATCACCCTCCAGCAACACGCTTTAAAAACAGCCTCTCAGAATGGCAAGGGTGTCTTGGTAGGTTTTTTTTTTTTTTTTTTTTTTTTTGGCTAACTTTATCAGTGCCCGAGCACGCCTCGAAGTGTCAGCTTGACATAATATGTAACAGTAATTAAGAAATAAGCCTCTTGCCCGGTTTCACAGCAATCATTTAGCTAAGTAACTACCATGGTCCAGTGCCTCAAAAATCACCATTAGCCCACGCCACTTATGGCCATAAAATTTCTTGTTTTCTGCTTTTCATCGGACTCACCCTGGAATCTTCGTTTTGCTTTATTTATACATTTGCACTCAAACAATGGCAATAAACCCATTCACAGAGTGTTGCAAATCAGAAATTTGTCCACATTTTTTCCACCACCTTCCTGGGTGAAGCTGCCTTTTGCTTGGGAACGGCGGTGGCTGGAGGCAGCTGGGCGGGGGGGCAGGGTGTCGCTCGGAGATTGATCGGTGCTGTTGGAAGTCGCTGGGATGGGGCAGAGAGGGGGAGCCGGAGGAATCTGGCATGAAAAGGCAGTTTGTGGTGACAGGAGTTTCTTTTGAAAGACCTGATTGAATCAGACCTGAGGCGGGAAGAAACGGCTGTTGCCTTCATTGAGTTTTCACTAACTTTTCCCCCCCTCCTACTATCGAGGTTTTCATTTCAGGCTTTTTGCTTTGTTCTGTTTTAATGTGTCCTATGCTGTTTAAGCTGGAAGAAATAAGCACGGGGTCCTGCCTGCAGAGTGAAAAAAACATCAAGTACATCTCACTCAGTCGGTAGCTGCCTGCAAGACATATTTTTAACCATTCTAAATCAGCGGACCGCTAATTTCGACAGAGCCTGTGATTTTAAACTAGTCCACTATTAGGAATTTAGCCTCCGTAAATTACAATTAATGCTCTCCGCAGGCAACCCAATGGAGCAGATCGGGCTGCTCTAACACAAACAGAGTTGTCTAGTTGGTACAATTTACAGAGGAAGCTGCTTGTCCTGCCTCACGACCAGAGTATTGCAAACTGCCTTCCCCTGCAGACTGTGCTGCACCCCATGCTTTACAGCTGGCAAAAACAGAAGCTACACATTTTTTTAAGATTATATGAGATTTTTTTTAAGTCTGTGAAGGTGTAGGGACCTCAAGCCCATTCTCCTCAATGGCAGACTTGCTCCTTTACCACTTCAGACTGACCAGGGCCACCTCCTGCAGGCCTGGTGCAGATTTTCCTGGGCGGCTGACTTAGAAAGTAATGACTGCTCACTCAAGCAAGCACCAGCTGGCATTATGGAGATTTACCCCCAGTGACATCTGAATTGAACATTGAGTAAATGCCCTCGTATTTGGTCCACTCAACTTCAGAAGTTTCGTCTGAATCAAAAGAAATAAGGACAGGGAGGGGAAGAAAAAAAAAAAAAAAAGTCCCAGATTTCCCTCTCTTGTGGCATTTGGACACTAGGGAAAGCACTGGTGTGCCAGTGCTGAGCAGGGCCTGGCAGGCTGTTTTTTGACCAGCCCTGCTCTAGGTAATTAATCAGTCAAGTAGCCCTCGTTTGGGTAATTAGGCAGTTGTGGCTGGTCAGTCAGGACAGCTGCAGTGTTGTAGGCCACAGGGGCAGCCTTACAAGCCATTGCCCTGCATGAGCCAGTGTGGCCGGCCAGTCTGGATGATGCCCCAGCATCTCCAGGACCAGCAGGGACCCAGCACCCTGCTGCAGCCTCGGCAAGGTGAGGACCCTTCAGTGGTCGGTGCTAACCCTGCCCCGTGCCTGGCTCTGCTCCCTGAAGGGTCTGATGTGTCAGCACAGCCCCACGTGTGCCTCTGTGCTCAGGCCAAATGTCTGCACTGGGCAGAGGTGAGTGCGATGGAACGTGCAGCAAGTCCCATGTTAAGTTCAGCCTCTGCTGAACTCTCTCTGCCAAGCACATCACTGAGGCAGGGTTTGCTTTTTAACAGCCTCTGTGAGCGTTGCTTACTGAGGGCTAAGGTTCCTGTGTGCTTCTGTTCTCCTCTGTCCCTTTTATTCCTGCTCCCAGTGCGGTGCTGTGAGGTGTGTGGGGTGCCTCCTGCTGTGTTTTCCAGCCCTGGTTTTGCAGTACTCCCTGCCTTTGCAGCCTCTCTCTTCCAGGAAAAACAACCACCACGCAAGCTGGCTCCTGGGCCCATCTGACTGTCTGGCAGGTGTACAGCAAACTTACCCGATTCTTATTAGCAGCAGATCCATAGGGAGGGAAGGGCTGGAGGAAATCTCTCCAACGATAATAAAGGGAAGACCAGCTGAGCTGTTGTTGGGTTGGTTTCAGAGGATGTTAGGGTTTCTGAGGGGTTAGGCAAACAAAACATAACAAAACAAAACAAACAAACAAAAAACCTCCTAACCTTCTTCGTGAGCTCTGTTATTTCGTTATCCCTGGCTTAGGAGAGAGCAGTGACGGGCAGAAGGAGTAGGAGGAGGCAGTTTTCACCAAACAAAAAGTCTGACCCGAGAAAAGAGGTGGATGCAGGGATCACACTTCCCCCAGCTCTGTTTCTAATCTCCACATCTCCCCTCTCATGGTCATTTGGAGCACAGCAAAATATCTTGCCTCCTTCATGTTGTCTTTACCATTAGTGCCTATGAGGAATGCCCTGGGGATGGGGATGTGAGATGGAAACTCTAGGCGCAGCCTTTTTTGCATGTTGAGCAGTAGAGATTTAGGTGTCATCCCCTTTAGGTATCATGCATAGCATATTAAAAGGCCCAAAGTTTATTGGTGTATGGTAAATATGGGCCTTACCCCACTTGTCAAAATCTTTATTTTGGTGCATGCCTTGCTAGTAAGCTGTATGTATTGCTGTATTTAAATTTACCTGGCTCTTTGGACTCAGGAAGTACCAGATGAAAATATTTGGGTTTAAATTCTATCTCAAATTAAAGTTTATGGAACAGGGCTTGGAAAGTGCTGAGAGAATGGTGTTTAATCAGTGCTTTTTGTGTGCATGTGAGCAGACAGAATGTTAAAGCAAGTGGCTAAGTGCCTCTACAGAGTAAGACAATGCAGGGTGAAGGTGGAAAAGGGGACTCCAGCCTTGTTTCATGAATATAAAATCTTTTCTAACAAATAATAGTTATTCATGGCTTTAATTAGCTGGCTTCTAATTCGTCTTAGACTTTCAATTCTCATAGCAGAATCTTGCCGTCAAGTAATGAAGTGTTTATGGATTTTTCTTCTCTTTTTATCAATGTAAGTATCTTTCATATGTTGATTTCTGTATGGTTCATGAGAGACTTTTTCCAGCCCAGCTTTTTCAAGATATCTTAGAGAGCAGCTGAACTTTTAGACACTGCTCCAGGTGGATCCTACATACTGCATGATTATTTTTAATGAAGAAACTGATCTAGATTTTTGTTCAAGTCGGCTATGAGTTCACTGGCGTTGGGCAGATCACCATCGCTTCTGCTGAGTGAAGGGTGTAGGAGATAATTACAGGGAAGCCGATGCCTCGGCCAGGAAGTATCAGCCATTGGGAACTGTCAGAGGCAGGATTATGGACTAAATCGACTGCTTATCTCTCTCTCTCTCTTTTTTTTTTTTTTTTTTTTTTTTTTTTTTTAAATAAAAACTTATATTTGAATGCGTCAGCAGAGGGTGACATTGTGCAGGTTTGGGAAATAATCTTGAGTGCCATCAACAAAAACTCTGAAATGTGTTTAGAATGGACTCCAATTTAAAGAATGTAACTTCTGTTTAGTGAAAACTATTACACTTGAATAATTCCTTATAATTTATTATCATTACTATGGGCTACAAAAATATTTTAAATCTAAATATTATTTCTGACTCTAAAAATTATTATTTTTATAAATACAGGCACTTTTTATATACCAAAATATGCACCTGATCTAGTTTGTACGTGTTTTTGATGGAAACAGCAATTTTTATGAGGGAAACATTTCTATCTTCTGGGTATGAAGTTGATCCAAGTGAATTTCTGCAGAAAGCCGGTATCATATGAATGTTAGATTACACTTGCAGTAAAGAAAAAATCTGTACTACTCCTACTGTTTTTTTCTAAGGCTGGCTGTGGCCCATTGTTACAAACTACAAGAACTTCAGCAGAACACAAATGTTTTTGCCCCAGCTCTCAGAGGGCACGCATGCCCGATTTGGCTGACCTTGGCTTGTGGAACAGGTACCACTCTGTTTCATGGCTCCGTTCGGCACCTAGTGCGACAAAGCTCCCACGGAGTCAGCACAAGACAAAATCTTTCCTAATCAACGAGGGGAAGATTGTTCTTAGGTACAAAGGGAACGGTCGGTCTCGGCTGGGTTGAGATGGGTGCCTCCACCTAATACTTAGTAGGTACGGGGCGTGTGCTGCGCTTTGAAAGTCGTTCCCAGAAATATCAGCATCTCACGCAGATCGCAGAGACACAGTGTGCAAAGCGTGCCTTCAAAAGACCCTGTCATGGCCCGTGCGATGAGGTTCAAGGCTTGCTGGAACTTCTTGAGTTGTGTCTGTGTGTGTGTCAGCTGTCCCTGAGCCCAATACCAAACCGGGGACAATACAGACAGATAAGATAATGGATGAGAAGGGAGTGGAAAATCTATCCTGTATTCTGGTGGCATTTCTAATAGTGATAGCGCTGGCAGCATTGGACCGAAAAGCGTATCCAGCACAAAGGGCTGGTAAGTCCTCTCCAGCTCCCACTGTGACGCTAAAGCCGGTTGCAAATATCCAGCGCTGGGGCCCCTCGCAGTGGGGAGTGGAGCGGTGGCTACGTGACCCGGGGCAGCCCCGCCATTCCCAGAACGGGGCTGGCTCCTGCTGCTGCCGATCGGAGCCCGGTGATTGAATATCCCGGTGGGGTTTCTCCTCGAAACCACGTCACGTCCAGGGTTAAAATTAATATCCTGGCAGTATGCTCTTCAGCACGCGTTTTACCGAGGTTTCATGGTTAGGTCTGTTGCTTGTTCTTCTGACTGCCCTATCGCATGGTTTATTTTGTATTGTGGAGGAAGTTGTCTTACTGTTGGCTTGTCTGTTTAGGAAACATCCAACAAAACAAATCAACCCTCCTGCTCTCAAAGGGCACCTTTGGGTTTAGACCTTTGCTGACCAGTTGGATTTACTAGATGGCATCTGAGTGCTCTGCTCGCTGCTTAGTAGCAGGGTCTGCCTTGCTGACAGCACTAGGGCTGTCCAACAAACTCGTGCAGCCCAAGAGCTTGGTCTGTCTGGGCTTTTTGAAGCATGAAATAGGAATCTTTAGGCATGGAGGGGAAGTGTTGAAGTCAGAAGGGCTGGCTAATCAATTACGTGAATAATGTGTTAGAGCTGTAGGTGATATTCAGCAAAGTGGTGTCTTTCAAAAAGGTGTGTTTTCACCGAAGCAGGAGTTTGAGGCTTGGTATAGGAGGAGTTATGCAGTGCATCTGGAGAGATGTGAGGAATTGGACCGAGCCATGATTTTTTTGATATTTTTTTAGATTATAACACCCCAGTCAATGCACCTAGCAGCAGCCTGGGAGCCCGGACATCCATGTTTTATTTCTAGTCTTGACTTAGACCTGTAAAATGAATTTCCACCATCTATTTCCCTTGTCAGGTCCTTCTGCCATCATTTGTCCATATTTGCTTCAGTACAGCACAAAATTCCCACCTAACCCTAGGAATGGGCTGTAGGAACTACAGAAATACAAGTAACAGTTAATGGTTTACACCCCAAAACACAGAGAATCTGGACAATGCAGGCAACTGCATTTTTGAAGTGTTTCAAATTTCAGGGGAGGTAATTTCTTAATTTAGCTAAGCCAGCTTGCTCGATCCCAAGAGGAAAATCTCCATGCTTGCACCCTGAATGTCCTCAGCGTGCAGAATGAAATTATTTACCAGCTGAAGAAGTATGAATATCAAAAGGTTCATTAAACATTCCAGCTAATTTTCTCTGGTCTGTAAAATTTGGTTGGGAAGAAGGGGTGGATGAAAGGGGTTAGGCTTTTGCATGGTCAGTGCTCAGCTTTCAAAATTACGTGGCGTGGAACTAACTTACATATTACCAACCCCCTTGGAGGGTGGGTGATTCTCATGCAGGCTCCTCAGTAGGTGGAAAAATATTTTTCTTGTGACTGTGCACTTGGCATGTCTGTTTGAGCTGAGGGTGAGAACTTCCTTGTTGTACCCCTTCACTGCTTGGTTTTCGAGTAGGTTTCTGTGTCTCTAAACAGCAGGGCAAGGCTTGGCTGCCCTAACTTCTGGAACTGTCAAAGGGCACATGGTCGACATTGAACTGAAGTTTTTCATTTCAGGTCAGCTGAGTTTTTAAAAAAACTACCTATTTTTTTTTTAAAAAAAGGAAACTAAAGATTTTAAAACAACCCACACCCCCAACAAAACAAACCAATAAACAAAAAAGTACTTAAGGTTATCCTGGAATACACCACCTCCCTGCATTTGGGAATTCGGCTGTTGAGCTGAAAATCTCAAGATCTGCACCGTTCGAACCAAAATAGATCTAGTGACAAATGTACCTGTCCCCATCAGTGACTGACAGGCAAAAGCAGCGTTCTGCACATGTTCTGTCTCTCCATCTGTAAGAGCAGAGTTCTGCTGAACACATCTTTCTGCTTTAACGGTGGTGGGAAATGTTTTTGACTTTGTTCCTCATCTTGAATTCCTAAGCAAGAAGCAGTCGTGAAGGGTTTCGGCTTATGCTGGGTGTCTGTCAGGGCACAGTTGCCTCATAGAATCACAATCCGAGAGGGAAAGAGATCATCACAAGCCCTTGAAAGATCCATTGTTACATTTTAAAATAGCTGAAGAATGAAGTCATGTATCCTGAGGAATTATTGGCAGATAAAAAACCACAGAATATTATGCATCTATAGTTATCTACCTCCCAGTAAAGCTCCTCTGTAGGAGCTAGGCTTTGAAACTGTTCTGTCTTGGTCATGGCCTCATGCAGCAGTGGTGTCTTGCCTTTGTCAGGACTGAAGGACATCCTCAGCACAGCTCTGCTCCTGGTGGTGGGATTGTTCCCCTCTCCCAAGGGGAGCTCCAAGTATTTAATTCAGGAAAAATACATTCTAACCTTTGTGTCAAAATTAAAACTTCAGAGCTGTCATCTGAGCTGAAATAGAGGCCGTGGATATTATGTAGTCTTCAGAGAGTTCTGTGCAGTGAGTTGCCTCCACTGTTTCAGTAGAGTGTGTTCACTCTGGAACCTAGAGGTGGCAAGTATCAGTAGAGAATGTTTTGCAACCAGTGCTAGCAGGCAGGAATGAGCACCAGTACTTTCTGTCATGTTGCTGTTCCTACTCTTCTGGAGGGCTTATTGTTACGGTGTCAGAAGTGGCAAAAAGCTGTTAGTTACCATGCTTCAGTATCCCACTGAACAGGCACTTGTCACTCTGGGCTGGAAGCTTTGCCAGCAGCTCAGCTGGGACCTTGTCACCGGTCGATGTCTTGGAGCAGCATCGTGTGATAAGGAGCAGTGTGCACAGAGGCGGGTATTTGCTCCCTTGCACACACATGACTGAAGCAAATGTCCACCAAGCAAGAGGCAGGGCAGTATATTGAGCAGGTGAGCTCAGGTTCTCTTTTGGCTGCTGGACTCCTGCCCAGCTCAGTTCCCAGCAGAGAATCCCTGTCCCAGGACCTGTAGTGGAAGCCATCTCACAAGCCCGTGTGCCTCTTGTCCTCACCGGTGGCCAAGAAGAAGAGCAAAAACACTGAACAGTTACACAGACAGCAGGTAGCAGATCTGTAATGGTGATTTTTTTTGGCTGTCTTGCCCCTAGCTTTTGCTAACACTGCCCCCTCGTTCGCCAACCTCATCTTGCTCTGAGCCACCTCCTCCCCTCTCTCCACCCCAAGCTTATTTCCCGGCCGCTGGAGGTTTTAATATTCAAGCCGTACCTTCCACATGAGCTGTGCTGAAGAGTTGACGTGTCGGAGTTTATTGATATCACATCGGGCTGCACAGGGCTGTCAGCTGCACATTCAGCCTTGAGCGACCCCCTAAGGTGCAGGCTCTGGCAGCTCTAAAGGAATCTGCACAAAAACGCCTTTTTGTTTTGTCCAAGGTGAGACAATGCGTGCAGGGCCCTGCACCAGATGACAGGGCTGATAAAGGACCAAGCGGCGCAGGGATATCTTTCTTTCTTTTCACTCCTTCATTCAATCCTTCTTTCTGTCACTTGCATTCTCTCCTCCCTATGCTTTTCTTTCTTCTCTTTCTTCTCCCGGCTCAGCTAGCAGAGAGCAGCAGAGACAAGCAGAGGGGTTCAATTGCAGGCAAATGTCACAGTCCAGCTTCTCAACACATTTTCGGCGGCAGCCAAAGTTGCTGTTGGCCAACCTGACGAGGGGCACGCTCTGCTTGTGGGCCTCTTTCTCCTGGAGCTCTTAACATTCCTGCACTTTGGAGTTTTCTCCGTGGGCTGAAATTAATGTAAAGCTGTGAGTGTTTGTGTGCGTTGGGAGAAAAGTAGGCAGAGGAGGGTTATAAATAGAGAGAGAAAGACAGAGGAGCCAGCAGGAGCACAGCAGAGAGACCAGGGAAGCAAGTGGAAGTGGTGGAGCAAGGGAGGATGTGTATGCATGTAGTGAGGATGCATAAAGCATAAGGGCACGAGAAAGGGAAGGAAGCAGAAGAGAGGAAAAAGAATCAGATATTCTCCTGAGACTCCTGCCTTAATGACTCTTACTGCTTCCCTCTGCTTCCACAGACACGGTAGAAGCCAAAGTAAAGGAAGCAAAGTGGCTGCTCGTGCCCACTCTCACACACCTCTTGGCTTCAGGCAGCCGCTCTGACATTCAGATAAATGAAGCAGGGCTTGCAAACAGCAGGAGGAATGTGTTTCTCATGTGTGGTTAAGTGGTCTCTGGTGCCTCATTCTCACAGGCTGGTTTTTCAGGGTTGGGAAAGGTTTACGAGGTTAAATTTGTTTATCTTTCCTGAAAGAGTCTTATATTGAAAGGTCTTTAACTCGATGTATCCAGCCAGGGAGGCCAAGAGCTGGAACAGCAGAGGAACTACAGGACAAGATTAAGGGCCACTGGCAGAGCTATATGGGGGTTGAGGATGAAAATAAAAGATCTTGTCACAAACCAGGATAGAGGAGCAGTGACAGAGCTGTGCAGGGACCCCAGGGCAAGAATAGCAAGGCAGCCATCAGCTGAGATTGAGATATGCTGGCAGAGCATGTGGGGCCCAGGACTGTAACAGGAAGGGTGGCAGCACGTCAGGTAGGTGAGCAGAGACTGGGACAAAGTCAGGAGGAACAGAGGTTGTCCCAGACAAGCATCTGTGAAACCTGGGTTTGTGCACCTCACTGGGATGCTGGGCACCAAAGATAGCACGTCTGCGCACGAGTGACGCGCTGAGTGTGCTGTGCCAAGTGGATTTCACTCCTGTGCTGGAGGAAGGTGAATTTTGCTTTAGACACCACCAAAAGCTGAGACATTAGTGTGGTGCTTCTTGCTCAATGGGCGTTGGGGAAACTACTAAGGAAAAAGCACTGGATTAGGTTAAGGACGAGGGCTTAGGGCTGGGACAAAGGCACAAATTTCCAGTATCAGAACCAAGGTGTATGGGCAAAAGCTGCCTGGAGGTGCTAGACTCGTGCAATGGGCTCCTGGAGGTT